>VWYH01009690.1:726093-759243 GCA_013399365.1 Pampusana beccarii
CTGGAACACAGGAGGTTCCACTTAAATTTGAGAAGAAACTTCTTCTCAGTGAGGGTGACAGACACTGGAACAGGCTGCCCAGGGAGGCTGTGGAGTCTCCTTCTCTGGAGACATTCAAAACTCACCTGGACGCCTTCCTGTGTAACCTCATCTGGGTGTTCCTGCTTCAGCAGGGGGATTGGACTGGATGATCTTTCAAGGTCCCTTCTAATCCCTAACATCCTGTGATTCTCTGAAGATTGTATTTGCTCAGTTTGCTCACATACCTGTCAAAAATCTCACCAGTACCAATGTAACCAACATTCCCTGTTCCCCGTGGTACCTGTTACTTGCCATGATTAGTTTGTTCCATTTGTTCTTGATCAATCTGTGCCGAGACACCTATTATTCCCTGAATGCCTTCTAGATTATTTGGTTTTCCCAGCAGTTTCTTAAGACCTGAAGTCTGATTGACCAGTTAGAAACCTCAGGATTTTGCATTTTGGGGGTTGGATTGGTTTTTGTTTGTGTTTCTTTTTTTGGGGCGATGGGAGTGAAGAACAGCATTTGCCATTTCAAGCCTCCCTTCATGCTACCTGTCCCCCCTGCAGCAGGGGGAACTCCGACTGCTCACGCTGACACATTCTGGGGTAAATATTATCAAGCTCAGCCAACCTGCAAACCTCTAACTAATTCATAGACATCATCTCAACACTTCTGAACACTTTCATGAGCTAGTTCCCCACTACAGTTCATGCATTGCAGAGAATACAACCACAACATATGCCATACCATGACCTTTAGGCTCTATCCATGATGAGTTTTTTTCCTGGCAATTTATCCAAATTTGTACTTTACAGCTATTCTCTTTCAGGCCAAGAAACATGGAAGAACCAAGAACTCAGACAAACACCACATTTGTTTAAAATATATTGTCCTCACGATGTATATCAGGCAGGCCCTTGAAAACAACCTAAATTTACCTTAGAGAGAAACAAACCGCAGATTTTAATTCGATGAAAGCATAAACCATGGTCTCTCTATACCGCTCAAGCATCATAATACTGCAGTACCTAAAGAGTTAACAATTGTGACAAGCCCTGGATAAGCTTTCTGCAGGAATAGTGTTTCTTCTTTGTTTGAAGTATAAATTTGTTCTACCATGAGATATTCCCAGTATACCCACGAACCATGACAAGCTAAGGTCACTGAATTGTGCGGTTTCATTTTCAAGGTTTGCAGGTTTGGGTTTTTGTAAAACTAAAAATAACAGAGTTGGAATTTGTGGTCATGGTCTAACAGTGATAAAATTAAGAACAGATAAAGCCACAAATAAATTATTTTGAGACTTGCAAGCTCGGTTTTGTTGAAGGAGGGGAAATAGTGCCATTTAATCAAAAGCACAAAGCATCAAGTGTTCGTTACAGTGAAGCCAAGGCTCAAAGAGGTCTGAAATTCAATGCAGAAGAATGCTTTTCTAAAGCACAACTAGTGCAGGAGAGATGGAAACAAAGGAACACAACATTCATTTGCCTAGAAGTGTGTTATGAAAACACACCACCTGCAATGAGACATGCTTTGTAACTGCAATACACAGTAACAGCATTTAGGACAGCAGTAGCTGCCAGGTGAGTTTTCAGTGCAGTCATCACCATCTGAAAATGCTCAGGCTCAGCAGGAGTGTAACTACACCTTACTCTCCCACAACTTCAACCAGGCCCAGCAAAGCACATCTATGATAACCAAAAAGTTGCCTTGCTATTCAAGAGATAAGAATTTAGCCCCTAGCACGGCTTTCAAAGTAAACAATCCTTTGACATGCCAAAGTGCCTGGAGCCTATCCAGAAAGTTCCTGCCAGTTTTAATTCTTTTTCTTGGTTCTCGTTCAGAGTGGATTCTTAAGCATTACTCAAGTTGTTTCGGTTCATCAAATGTTTTCAAGACTATTCCGGAGTATTAAAGAGACTGCACAGATTTTTAAACAATTGAAGAGGACAACATTAAGGTACATACACCAGAGTCAAACAACACTCACCATTGTTGCATTTGACAAATGTTCCAAGTGGCACAGTCAGAAAGAATTCAAACAAAAAGAAACCTTTCATCATGTAAAACAATGCTGTCGTGCCACAGTCTGCCCAATGCCCGGTAGGCTCCAGAAGAACCACCCTTTAAATACTTGACGGTTTTAAAGTTTTAACATCTGACCAGAGAAGTCCTGTAAAAGACCACCAAGTGAAAAAAACCCAACAGCAGAAGCTCATTTGGCTTTGCAGATAGCTAAGTTAAACTGGGGGAAATCCCATTATGCAGGGAAAAAGAAAAATAACATTGCCTTGCCCTGGGTGCCTGGTCACCCAGGGGTGACACAAGAGAGAACACGGGATTGCTCTGGAGCCTGCCAGCCCGAGAAGGACAGCTCAAGGGAGCGAAGCAGGGCAAAGCGGGACACATCAGATGCAGGAGGAGGACTGGGGACTGGGCAGAGGAACGGAGTGAGCGAGCTTACACTACATCAGAAAATGACTGCATCTAGTTACAGTCAACTGGTATTTCCCTGAGAGATCTAGAAGAAACATGATAGTCTACCCATTACAACTCTTAAATGCATCATCTTGTCAGGATTAACCTGACATCTATGATTAAGTAGCAGATTTTATCCTGAGAAAGCTCTTATTCAAAAGAGACGAGTGATAAGTCTGTACAAAAATAAAACTAGAGCCTGATCACTTGCTGCAACAACACCCAGTTTCCTTTTATACAGGGCAAGGAATGGCTGGTAACACCCGGTGACAGCACACAGCTGTTTGCTGAAGGGCACAAAGCTGTATGAAAAAAAAAAAATCCAGCTCTGTGATATTTTAAGAGGCCTCTGGAGGTGTCTTCTCCAGCTTGCTATTTGAACTTGAGCCATCACCAATGCTAGATCAGGGCGACTGTAGCTTTGCTGAGTCTTGAACCCTGTCAGGAAAGAAGATCCACCAGCTCCCTGATAAACTGTTCCCTGTGCTTTGCCACCCTCCTTGTGAGCAAGTTTTCCTTGCAGCCCTTCTAGAACCTCTGATACTACAACTCAGAGCTGTAGCCCCTTTGTGTATTATCTAGGGCTTGACTCCACAGTCTTGTAACTACCCTCCCAACAGCTGTAGGCTCCCGTCAGACCACCCTGCACCTTCTCTTCACAAGCTAAACCCAGCCCTGCTGCCTCTACCTCTCCTCAGAGCTCATGTGCTCCTGGATCCCCACCACTGCGGACTCTGTTTTCTCAGCATCTCTTAAACCCCAAACAGGACACAGTATTTTAAGTGAGGCCTCCTCGGTGTCATGGCAGAAGAATTAACAACTTCCCTCAATCTGCTGCTCATGCCCCTCCCAAGGTAACCCAGCACGTGGTTTGCCTGTTGCAAGATAAGCATAGTGTTGGCTCACGCTCAATTGTACATTCAAATAAGTCAATTTATGATTCATATACAGGTTTTTTTAATAATATAAATTGGGAACTAAACACCCAGAGGGTAGAATCCATTAACATATGTTTGAGCAGTGCCTTTAAAGAGTCATGGTAGGTAGAAAGTCAAACCCTGCACGGATAAGCAGAGGATAATACTGGAGGCCCTTAGAAGTTCACATCAGACTGATATGCATGGGCATAACCGCTCTTTCCAGTTTAAAAACAATTAATTGCCTTTGAGGTCAGAAGGATGAGACTGCAGCAGCACAGGAAACCAAGCAAGGGAAGTGTCTGTCTGGAGTGCCAGCTTCGTCACCGAGAAGCTCGTCCTGAAGTACCCTACCAAATCCCAAGTCACTCTGCAAACCTCCTCTCACCCACGGAAAGGGTGACACAAACGAGCAACTGCTACAGGAAGGCTGCTTAATGTGCAAATAAAAGGCACTGAAACTACTTTATTAAAGAGACTGTTATGAGAACCTACTCTGGACTAGAAAATTTAAAAGGCTCCAAAAGGGGTCTTATATGTAAGATAAGTCAACATATACCACGTTGTATGTTATTTTATATTAAGATGGAGACATAAGAGTTGGATGTTTATTTCAGAACCTGTAGTCAATACATAGAAAATGTGAGTATGAGTTATCACTGCATGGTCAGTATCAAAAGGCTACCATAAAATACAATTTAGACAGGAACCTCAAACAGTGGCAAAAATTATGACCAGCCACGTAGATTTAGATGCTTAAGAGAAGCAAAAATCAAGATAGGCAGGTAACCCCAAATTTGTATGGCAATCAGGGAAGACAGCCACACAGCAAAAGTCATAAAAAAAAAAGCTTGTCATTTTAAACTGTATCAAGATACTCTCCCAACATGAAGACAAGCAATAGCCTGTGCTGGCACTGGTCTCTGTCAGTTAATATTTAGAAAAAATACCCCACAAGAGTTAGCACTGCCTCAGAGATCTGTCACAGAGGTTAGCAGAGCAATCCTGTTTTCATCCAGACCTTTCCCCTTTGAGAGTCAGCCAGCTGACTGAAAACCAGCAACAGAATCAGAACCTACTTAGCAATTTATTAACTAGTAGAGCAAGCACCAAATGTCACAAATTCAATAATCATTGATTTAAAGGTAACTTTACCTACAGAGGTCCTCAAACTATGTTAAAAAAAGTTCTTCAAATATTTTCATTGAGATCTTGTGATGCTAGAGAGCACCTTTCAAGTATGCTACGCACTCAGCCATTCCAAGTGTCTTCACATGATCACACTACAAACTAATATTCAATCTACTGGCATAAATGAAACCCAGGAGGAGGAGTACAAGAGGACGTTTTGTAGGCACCCTGGTCCCCAGTTTTCTGGCAAGTCTCCATCTGCATTAATGATTTCCAATTGTTAATTCCTTAGCCCTTCCAGCCTTGACTTCTCTTACGAGTTTCACATTTTCTCATCTCAGCAACTCCTTGTTCACATGCATTGCTGCTGCTCAGGTGCACAGACCATAGGAAGAGACCTGCGCGTGAAGGAACTGCAATGGTTTTGGAAACTACAGCCCTTCTGCTGGGAAGGGAGACCTTACCAGATGGGTGCTCCTCAGCCATTTCAGGATAAGAAAACGAGATTTTCTTACCGAGAGAAGGTGAAACCAATGATGCAGGAAAGCAAAGGGCCACTGTGCCAAATTCTTATGGTTAATAACTGTTCTGTGTCTTCAGCTTTTCAATACTAAGGATTTGGAGTTACCTGAAGAGCAGTTGAGTTTTGTCCCCAGCAAGCTGGGCTGATGGAGCAAACACCCTCTTTTGGGTTCTCACACAAAGATAATTCCCAAGATTTGATTGAGTGCTGATAAGACAAGTGTTGCATTGTGAAACAGATGTGGTTCTTCAGAATGAAAACAAAGAAAAGCATATTTAACCCTGCAGTACCTGACTGGAAGACGTATCTGGCTAAGCCTTGCATTAGTTCTGCTGGCCAGGTAGGTGGTGCCGACTCCCCCGTTTCTCTCTTTAGTCGAAACGTCAACTCAAATCCGAAACCACTTGGTCCATCTGTTCCTGTAAACCTGGAGGGAATGAAAAATAAAACGTCACAGCATACTTCTTGTAACCAGAGCAGGCTTCAAGATTAGGACCATGGGAAAAGAAAAGTGTTTGCCTCATAGAAAAACAGGAGTTTAGACATTCTCTTATTTCAGCCTACTACTCGAGCTCAAATGGCTTAACATTGTTAGGTCAGCTGATGTAATACAATTTTGAAGATAACTATCACAGCAGTGTTCTCAGTCAGAATAATGCAGCCTTGGAACTGTAACTTCTTTCCTGGCACTGGTGGGATTTTCAGCAACCTGAATTTATTCTTAAAACATCATTGTAAGTTTTCCACTGATAGCTAAATGGGAACACCAAAGAAAGTGCATAAGAGAAAATAACATTATTTCACCCTTATGAATTCAAATTTCTATACATTGAGAAGTGGGATGAAACTAAAGTACTAGGTAGTAGGTTTATGGATCGAAACAGCTGAATATTTTTATGTGCAGCATACAATTTCTGTGTTGCAGATGGTCAGCAGAGGAGACGGAAACAAGAAGATGCAGGCACAAAGTTAATAACCTCTCACACGATGCACTAATTCTTACTCTGCTCCAATATATGCCCACACACATTCTCCTTATGTATCTAGGAAGACAGGAGTGGACAAGCTTTGAATTTGACAAGTACTGTTCAAGAAGCAGTAGTCTGCCCATTTCCCCATTTGACAGAGACATGTATCAATTTATTTGGTTTGGTTAGATAGGGTCTACCCAGGAGAATAAAGTCACAATTGAAGTATGAAGGCTCTAACAAAAAGGAGCAAATAAAGGATACTCCATACTGCTTTCTGCTTCAACAAAACTAGTCCTCAAGAACACTTTAAAAAATATTTATACATAAGGGAAAATTCCTGTTCCAAGTCCCCAACAGCTAAAAATGTCACATTTGCCTGTGGAAAATGCAAAGCTCCAAGGACAAATACATATGCTTGCAAACTTGAACACAAGTTGGGGACATCTGTGTCCCTTTTACCACTGTCATTGCATCCTCCACTCTCGCTGGGGCTGTTCCACAAAGGCGGAGGAAAGAAAGGATTTACACTGAGCATAAAGACACCTCACAGAAGCTTTCATAAATCATATCATTCCGCAAGCTCATCTCCAAGACCTGTAGCCATTGGCAAATCTTCTGGAGAAACTTTGCCAATACCTTGGATGCTGGTACCTTGCTGGCACATACGAAAGGTACAGTGCTCAAAGCGTTAACATCGCACTGCTGCTAAAACCAGTCAGAGCAGCCAGGAAAGTGATAAGAGCACTTTCCACTTGAAAAACACAGCTCACCAGCAGCAGTGGGGACCAGCTCCAAGTGTTGGAGGGATTGTTCCCACAGAAAGAAGTTGGGTTTGAAACAGAAATGCTTTCTTTCAACCCTGCCTAATGACAAGTGTTAAAACTGATTAAATGTAAGCATCGATGCAACTCCATCATGCAATGGAACTTCATTTGAGAATCCATCATGGAAAGCTTGATTGTGGTAGAATTTGAAATGGTGTAACTAAAGTAGTTAAGAAATGTACCCAAGTACAGAACTAAGGTATGGGACAGCCCAAAGAGATAACAGCTGGGACTGAAATCAAGAGACCAGGTACTGAAAGTCAGACAGGTACAATAAAGGAAAGCAAACACTATAGCAAATGAATACTTTATTTCATTAGAATAAAAACATAAAGCTTGTCCTTTTTTTGTTTCCCTCCATATTATCCTAATCAAATCACCCTCAACAAAGAATTTGAGAACTATATACTATGGAAGCAAATTCACTATGAACAGATAATACATTTCATGATCAACTGGTACACATAAAATTTCTTTTAGGAAACAAATGTACCTTTAAGCAACAAGTCAAATAATGACATCTGGTTCCTAAACAAAGCAAGAGCTCACTGAAAAAAGAGCCAGCCAGGGAGTGGAACCCGGACGTGCTGCAAAGCCCATGTTCTGCCATCACACGTGTGGGTCTGCCAAAGAGACCGGTACAGGGTGGCGACAGCCTCACAAACCTGAACTCGTACTTCGTACATTCAGCAGCCCTGTAGGGTTTTATTAGTTTCACATATCAGATAGCAAAGGAAAACCAAAAATATTTCTTAAAGGGAGAAATAAAAATGCTTCAAAGATGGTAGTTTTCAAGGATTTATACCAGGACAAAGCACACACCAGAAACTGAAACACATTATGAACGGGTCAATTTTAAGAAGGATCAAAGTTAACAAAAAGCTTTCAAGCTGATCTTTCACAGTTAAAATTTTTGGAAAGTTAAGATGGCTCCCTATTGAATTTCCTCCTTTCAAGACATGTTCCGAAACCACAGCTTTACTTCTAATATGCATCGAGCTAGAGGTTAGTGACGTTTTCTTTTAACTCCACAGATCTCTCTGCTTCCCAGAAACAACTGTTTAAGAGAAGACCATACATGCTTTATATTGATCCATGCCCAAGTTACTGAGTAACAGAAGCATTCAGGTGAATATCCATCAAATTTGAAGCATGAGGAGCATTTAGGAGAACATCGCTGGTCAGTCCACAGTAGTCACAAAGCAATAAAACTGACAGGCAATGTTATTGATGTGATTTTTTTGTATGGTAATGAAAGACACTCTAAAATAGAGAACTACTTGAAAATAAATAGAACAAAAGGTAAGGAAATGAGCAGTAAGTTCTTTCCCTTCTAAGATTTCAGAAGATCCCTGAAGAATCAAAAGATATTTCTTCTAAAAAACACTCAAGAAGTGCAGCAGCATACAATGCTTATAGTTCCCAAATTCTTAAATTAACAATCAAATCTTAGAAAAAAAATCCTATTTGCATGTAAGAGATCTGTATTTAAAGACTAGATTCAAAATGTTTTTGATTAGTTAATGGTCACAGGTTGCTGAAAATACACTGTTTTGTTACAGCAAAAATTTAAATACACGCAGTTCACCGGTATTGTGCAGCTGTTTCAAGGCAACATTCTATAAAGTAAAAGACTTTGATCTGTTTAATTTTAGGTTGCTAAATTGTTTTTGAAGAAATTGTGACATGTGGCCTTAAAAGCCTGCAATTATTTTAGAAATTCTTTATGTTTATTTCCAACAAGTCTTTCATAGGAAGAAATATTAATATTCAGAATGCAATTAGGATAGCCATTTTCAGCTAGCATTTTTGCCAAAGCTTTTGATTTATTCTTCAGAAAAAAAGTCTTGTATTTGAAAGTAGGCTGAATGGAGTTTCAACAGTGGCCATAAAATTTCTCTCAATGAAAAATGGACCACAACCCAGGACCAGAGCTCCCAGCCAGTGTTCAGAGCAAGCACAAGAGAATGGAGGCACACGTGAGCTTCAGGAACTAAATAAACCTACAACCCCGCCACATGCCTCTGACTCTGGGTCTAATGAAAACCACAGAGAAGAAACCAGTAGTTGAGTTATGCAGTTTGGCTTCTCTTCCCGAAGTCCTTTTCACCAGGGAACGAGCACTTTTACTGTTCTCGACTCCAAAATTTGTGAGGATAAGGATGCCCCAGTCCACTGGCAGGGAGGGAAGGAGCAGCCGCAGCCAGCACAAGCACAGGAAATGAATCTGCCCACTAAGAGGACCAAGACATATCCAGATACATATGTCATACGAATGGAAGACCTAGCAAACGGCTTTTTATGCTCCACAAGGATAAAGAGACTCCTTGCTATATCTGGGCTGTAAGCAGCTGTTCATTCCCTGAAATCACTTGTGTCCATTTTTGTTCAAGGCTTTACCCACAGGACAAAAGATGAAGCTATTGTAAAAAATAAATCCATCTGTTATGGGGGAGATAATAAGGTGAGATTCCTCATAAACAAGTTAATTTATGCTAAGATGTTCCATTACTTCCATGTGGAAACACCGAATTCCTGTGGCAGTCTCCTCCTTGTAGGGTACATCCCCACTGCTTGGGGGTCATCTTGGGAGGCTGCCGTAGAACTGGACAAAAAGGATCACATCTTGCAGGCTTGTAGATGTCAAACTCATGCTCCTTCCCACAAGTTCCCAGTTTTCACTGAACTTCCAGAAAAGTCAACCACCTTCAGCCAGCCACAGCCAACGAACAAGCTAAAAAACCCCATATAGTTAAAGAGAAAGACTGGGTATGTCTCATTTCCACAGAAAAATGGACGGAGGGGTGAGGTTAACCCACAGATGGAAGAAGTCCTGCTAAAACACACAGAAGCCAGGTTTGCTTGTGACCCCTTCCATTGGCCCCCAAGTTCAGTGGTACCTGTCCTACCTTGACCCCTTCCAAGCCGCAGCAAAGCATCCGCAGCAGCTCGGCCTGACCCCATTCCTGTGTCAACCCTCAAAGGAAAACATCGATATTACACGTTTTTTGTTCTACAGAAACAAGATCCTGGCACTATTCGGGGTTGTGAAGAAGAGAGGCAGGGACTGGGGCTCTGCTTCTGGGGTGGGTTTTTTTGGTGGTTGTTTGGCTGATTGTGGTTTTGTTTGTTTTATGTGGGGTTTTTTGTTTGTTTTGTGTGGATTTTTTGGTTTGTTTTGGGATTCGTTGTTGGTTTTGGTTATGTTTTAGTTTGGGGTTTTTCATAATTATTTTTTTTAAATCTGAAGGTGACTAATTCAAACCACAGCCAAGTTAGAACAAAGGCTTTGGAGCTCAGTTCAGCATCCCAACACTGAAGTGCTTTGCAGGCCATTTCTTCAGCAAAACAGTTACAATGCAGCAGTTCAAAAGCACCTCAGCTTTATAGCAAAACCATGATCGGAGATGGAGCATGTGCAGGAAGGACACTCCAAAATTAGTATTGTGTATCTGTGCATGGCCCCAGGTACATAAACTGAAAGCTGCAACACAGCATTAAGTTTCTGTACTAACAGATCTGAATATTTTACATAGTTTGGTTTATGCCTTCATTCTGCTGAACCCTGCAGTTTTGAGTGAAAGTTTCTTTTAAACATCCCTAAAATTCTAAGAAGGGGAAAGAAAAAAAAAAAAAAAAATCAATATTTTTCCCCCAAACTAAAGATACTAACTACAAAGAGACAGCATGGATCATCTTGTGCCTGCAACTGCTTTGCCCCATCCAACACCGGCACACATCATCTTTAGAGCCAACCCAATTGTGAAGCAGCCGCCTAAATTTTCACAAAAACAAACACCAATGGAGGAATTCTTGGCCTGCTGCATGCCCACTGGCACACATCAGATAGTTTTATATTATGACTACAGCAGTAATGGAAGGCTCTGGTATCTGCCAAGTCAAATCCAACCCTATATTTAATATTAAAACCTTATTTTGTCGCATGAACAAAAATAAACCGTTTGAAAGCCAAGGTCATATATTACATACCATTCTTTGGGTTAAAACTCCCTTTATCTGTTCAGCAAATCAGCTCAGCAGAACAGACCACATTGCAGCGCTGCACATACGCTGAAGGAGCCTGGCTTGTTCCTTTAATGAGGTAAGAGTTTCACTGATCACGATATTTAGTTCCAGCAAAAGAATCCAAAGAAATAGAGGCCCCTTTATTTACAGAGCTGTGCAGCCGGGCCCCCCCAGCCCCTCTCCTGAAGCCACACACAGAGAACTGAGAAGCTGCTCCCCTCTGCAGCAGAGCACCCAGCGCGTTTTTCACATCAAATAGCCCAGCTTAAGAGGATCAAAAGCCAAACTAGCCCTTTGCTTTAAAAGCAGCTCTGAGAACCCAAGGCTTTTCAGTTTAAATCAAAGCAATTTGCCAACGACTTTTCATTCTCACTTTCGCAAGGAATGGGACAAAGTTTGCTTCTGCAGTGCGGTGCAAAACGGCTGTACTTCTGAAATTCTGCTTTTGAAAGCTACACAGCTCTGGACAAGGAGTGGAGTGTACTAGGTGTTTATTTTTTGAGAGTTTAAGAGTTTGTGTATAGAAATATATTAAGTGAACCAATCCCTGAAAATGGGAGTTTACGTTTGTGACTCTTTCAGCCGGTGAAGAAGAAAGCTCTTTCAGGGTATTTAGGGGTAGTCAGGACTGCACTTTCAGAAGGCACAGCTCCACTCCCAGCACCGCCAGGGAGACAAACCAGGTCTCTCCTGGGCAGCGAGCACAGGCTCTCACACTCTGGACCGACTTGTCCCAGCTGCAGTTTTCAGCTCCATCACCGCTGCTTCTGTTAAAGTCACTTCATGCTGCTGCTTCACAGATGCCTTTTGCTTCAACTCCTGAATTGCATTTCCCCTCACCTTCTACAAAGACAAAGCCTCCTGCTCTGCTGCTGGTGAGCCACTTTGATGCCGTTTCGAAGGCTGCAGAAATACAGTATCACTACACTTGTAAGCCTGGCATCTGGAAGAGCTGCTGTTACATCCATCAGAAAACAGTTTTAATTTTACCATATCTTTCCCCCTCCTTCAAAAAAAAGCCACAGTAATTGCCAATCCATTGCTCTCAGTAGTCCAGGTCAACCCATCAGGATATTTGAGAAGTTGGTTAAACCAAGCTGATGGGCAGTGCCCACCACTCTGCCTGACAAGACCAAAGTACTTCAAGGTCCAGCTTACATTAGTGTTTTAATACTGCAGAGCTAGTAACCATCCTGGAAGATTTTTCTATTAGCTAGTAAAGATATCACTATCAGCAACACAGAAGACTAGCATAACAAAAAGACTGAGGTACTCAATGACTTCACAGGTCCTCCCTGCGAAAAATCAAGATGTATACAATTTCCATTTGACTGCCCACATCTGCTTACAAACAAGCAACACAAAGGGTGGTCTCCCCTCTAAAACCCAGGGAGAAGCCCTCAGCAGGTTGTTATAGCCATTGAGTCGAACACCTCAGTGTCTCCATCTCCCGGGAAGGATGTCAGGCAGGAGCTGATGTGTCCCAAACCAGACGATGCAGAGTGTCAGCCTTCTGACTTCAAGCTCCATATGTGTTACACAATGGCTCCCCGCTATAAGCAAATGACACTCAAGATTCCAGAACTTCAAGGCAGGGGAAAAAAGAAAAAAAAAAAAAAGAAAAAAAAAGAAAAAAGTGACCCCACCTATTGCTTCCAGCATCTTGCTTAATGGGAAATGGTTGGTTTTAGTGCAGCTGTCAAATACTCCAAGTCTCATCCAAGCCCCTGATGGCATGCTGGGATGCTCCTGTGAAGCAATTTTGTAAGACAATAGGCAGAGCAACCCCCCTACATGAAAGGCTTGAAAAGTATCCAGAAAAGTTTTGGCCAAAACCCACCTGCTTATTTACATATTCTCTCAGATTATCTCCTGGCATTTAAAAAAGCATCAGTTTTAAAGAAAAGCACATAGAAACATTTGAGAGAAGGAGGGGGTGGTTATCTCTTCAGAGCGCTTCACAGGAAATTCCGTGAGCTCCTGCCACCCCAAACCTGTGCGCAGGGTCTTACTGGACTCCTTTCTAGCTTGATTTAAGAAAAAGCTTCATGCATAAGCAGGGCAAACACAAATGCTAAAAGAATACATGCTCAAAGACTTCTGTTCATGTAAAATCAGGGTCAGAAAGCCAATGACACGTGGTGCTTGAGACAGTCTATGGCTTTGCCCAAAGCTGTTGCTTAGAGCCTGCTCTTGCAGTACATCATACCAAACTTGTAAGCCATCAATCAGATGGCAAAACCTTTCTAGAAACAACAACTTAAATTGTTTTTAGAGAATTATTCCAACATCTGAATCCAAACAGATGCAGAGGCACTTGCTCTGTAGCTATCTGGAGGCGGCTTTCTCAGCTTTCTGAAACACTCATGTAGTATCTGCTTAGAAAACTTACACTGAGATAGATCTGAATAATACTTGTAAAATCAATTTGTCCTGGCCAGTACGCAAACAGAACTGTGCTTCACTGAGCTGCCATTCAGTGCATGAAGTTCTGTCAGGGGGAAGTGCTGAAGGGGAAGAGGAGACTTCAGTTTAAGTTTCACTCCCTTTTTACTATTCAGCTTCTTAAAAACTCAGCTGGTGACAATCTTGCTCCTGAAGCCTGGAGATTCAGAGTTTAGGTTTTGTCCTTAAATTGTTTGTGTAAATAACAAATGTTTATATAACAGATAAATCGTTTGTTTCCTCTAAACCTTCAGACTACAGAGTCAAATCAATTTTACTCCTACCTCTGCAGACAAAATTGTCTTATGAGAGACAGCGTCACTTGAAGTCCATGATAATACCGTAAGGGTTTCCAGCAGCTTTAGACACAAACAGCATGGGAACTGTTGTGGGCATTTTGTAGACCTGACAGACTGGCCACTTTTTAGACACCTAAATCAGTCAGGCATGTGAGAAGCACTTGGCACACAAGTGTCATTAAAAGGTGTCCATACCACAGTCAGCTACATCACATGAGGAAAGGCGCTGGGGCTGCTCAGCTCTAATAAAAGAAGCCTAAAAGGAGAGGGGGATGTTATTGCTCAACTACCTATCGCGAGGGCGAAGGGAAGATAGAGCCGGACCTTTCTCAGAGATGCACAGTAAAACGGCAAAGGTCAACTCCAGTTACATGTATCTGGAAATCTTTCTCACGGGATAGAGATCAAACCCTGGAACAGGATCCAGGGAGGCTGTGGAAGCTGCCCCTCGGAGCAGGCATCAACTGGAAACTTTTGGAGGTCCTTTCCAACCCGTGATCCTATGAAGGAACACAGCCAAGAGCACAGGTATGAACTTCTACCCTGTATCCAAAACTGAGCTGGCAGGACTCACAGCTGATAATTCACGAACACATGAGTTAAACTCATTTTGACAGAAGTGGTTACTATACTCAGCTCCTGAGCTACGCTTTCTCCAGTCTATCATGTTAAAGTAAACCACCACCAGCTTTCAGGTCACTCCAATGTGCTGGGCTGCAAATTAAGGGAATTTAGGGGTTGCTTCTTGGGGGTTCAGCTGTCAATGCCATGAAAGTAGTAGCATCTGGAAGAAGGATAGGATCCCTCTTAGCTGCTGGAGGTTAATCCCTTTGAGCTCTAGAGGCTTGGAAGCATCATCGTCTCATTCTAGAGAGTGTCAACAGACAGTCATACACGTAAGGATAGTGCACGTAGATTAAGGGGAAAAGGCTGCCAAAGGGATTTATCTGCTTCATTAACAACATTAAGTCAAGAAACTTTAGAACACTCTTAGACTCCTAAAACAGCATTCAGGTGACCTGAGTTTGAATCCCTTGTCTTCCCATCTTCCTCAACAAATTACTCATGAATTTGACTCTCAGATGTAAAATAACGATATTTCCCTGCTTCAAAGGGAGATACGACACACTCATCGTATAGGAAATGCTTACATACTCCATCTATCAAGGTCACAAAAGCTGGAAAATTAACTCCACATTCTGCACAGCATGGACAAATACTGTACATAGGAAATGACTAAAACAACAAAATATGAAACAGGAGGTTGCATGGGATATGTCACTCTCTACCCCAGCAGAAGATGCCCACATATGGGCAGTTTATTTTTTATTTTCTCTGTTTTACAGTGCATGGACATAGCTTTACCAGTAGGTGATAGTCTGATCTCACATTACAGTCATAACTAAACTCACAAGACCAAACCACTTCATCTTCACAATCTCCAAAACACGTATTAAAAAATAAATAAATTATGCGAAATTAAGTGACTAGAGGACTGGCTGTGCTTTTCAGGTTGAGGGCTCACACATTTACCCACAGAGCCACCCAGGCTTCCCACCTCACAGGCAGCAGAACCCAGCCCAGCCCAGCTGAGGTGTCCCCAGAGCAGGTTCTGGGCAGCACGCTGCAGGCACAGGTAGCGCAGCAACTGGGGAAAACACAAACAGCCTCACTGCAATGGCCCAGGGAAGGGGCTGCAGAGTTACATCATCTTAATGCCCACTGAAAGGCTCTGGAAGAATAGCTGGGAGCACAATAAGGATTTCCTGTGGCATTCACAGAGTAAGGGGCAGGGAACTAGTGAAAAAGAAAACAACTCACTGAGATCTGTACTCCAACATTTTACTTAAGCTATTTATGCTGCACTTCAGAGGTACTTATCCTTCATTTCTACAAGGTCCAGCAGAACATTGCTCTCGCTTGGCCTGAGCTGGAGGTGATTCTGCAAACACAGCACGCAGTCACCGCGCCAGGGAAGACAACCTTCCATCTGCGCACAGGTCCCGCTTCACATGGGGACTGACTGCCTAGCTCTGACACACTGGTCTTTGCACAGCCTGCAGGGAATGGCAATGTTACACATCTCCAAAACTCCACCTAAGGGCTCAGCTGCAACCTCACCAGGCGAAAGGACAGAAGTGAAGGGGCAGTTCAAGCCAGCGTGGCGGGGAAGGGCGGTATTGCTGTGCTTGGGGAGCAGCTGGGAAAAGGGCACCGATTCTCCTTGCAGTGTCTGCTGCCTCCTTCCCAGCTCCTACTGCGGAAAGTTCTGCAGCTGCTGGGAGGAACCCATTGGCATAACAAAAGCGGCTTTCAGAAGCAGTATGGGAGGCTGGAAAGAATAAGAGGAAAAAAAAAAAACCCAAGCCAGAAGCTACACTGACAACTACAGTTAGTTTTTTTCAGTATTGCCTAAAAGCCTCAGGATCTGGGCTCCAACACATGTTAGGTAGATTATAAACACCGCTGTCTCCCATTCCTTTCCAGCTGACTAAAGAACACAGGTTAAAAGAAACGACTTTAGCACATCCACAAGCACATTTTTAGGACTCTCATATAATTAAGTTCTCAGCTGTGCAACAAATGAGCCTGAGGCATAAAAGGTATTTAGGAGCTTTTAGGAGCCTGAACTCCAGCTTTCAAGCAGGACTTAAGCACCTGAGTATCCTGCTGGATCTAGGATTCAATCCCCCGTCTCCTACTTCATCAGCTGTTGAAATCAAGGCAATGCTTCCTTACTTGCAGAGGTGTTACATAGACTCATCTCACTGTAAACGCTGCACTCAAAAACATATCGATGAGCATAATAAGAAACCTCAACCAACTAAATGGGCAGGAAAAGGCCCTTGGAGCCCCACCTGCAATTCCAGGGAAAAGAAAGCACCAGGCTGCTGGTGAAAGACTCCCAAAAGGGAAACAAAAAGATAGCTGCAATTAAAAGTCTACTATTTATTTATTTATTTTACATCTGCCTTCAAGTGTTAAGGTTCTCCTGCATAACTAGTGTTCCTTTGAAGTGTTGAAAACTTTCAGAAGCAGGAATCACAGGCTGATATTTTTGATCTATAAACACCTAGCTTGTGAATGTTACACAGACTCCATCCACTGTAGGACAAAATCCAAAAGGACAAAAATAAACCTTGGTCTCTTTAAATCAAACAAAGGAGGGAAGAAAGCATCATTCTCCCCCTTCCTTTCAGTGGGTCCAGGCTTACCCCTAAAAATTTTAATAGTGGCAAAATAGTGTTGCCTCTCAGCCAAACCACTTCAGTTATGGAAAGCGCAAAATTGCTCAGCCTCTGTTACAAACAGGAGTAAAGCTGGGAGAGAGACATCAACTTACAGCATATTTCAGTACCGCTTACTTTTTAGTGCAGGAAGCACAAACACGCTCCTCATGTCGCTGATCACTTTAGGAGGAATAACCACTGAAATACAGAGTTCAGCGTACAGCTCATCACAGCCGCTTCGCTACAGAAAATCCCCCATCCATCTCTGAACACTAAATTCTTTGCTTTTCTGCTTAACATTACTCTTCTGGGTAAAAAAGAATTCAAGGCCCAGAGACATATTATTTTTGCGTAATAAAGTTATACATATGGATTCAACTTAGCTAGGAAATGTCAACTTAAGGCTTGTCTTCATGAGGAAATTTACTGTAACTAGTCTACCAGTATAATTATATTGCTGTAGTTCTACTGGTAAAATTCCCCTGTTGAGCCTTATTCGTTACAACAGCCGCCTTTATGGTTTATTTTTGTCGACTATGCCAAAAAAGGCCCCTGCCCCAGAAAGATCACGACAATTCACAGGGGAGGAGGGGAAGGAGCTACACCAGTGCAACTGGAGCAGTATAAAGAATAACAGTATAGAAATGGCAGTATTTCTCTATACTAACAAGTTATTTGTTATTAAAAAAAACCCCAAAAACAGAAAAAAAACCAACAATACGCTGTAAGAAAACTATACTGTACATCAGATATTGTTGCATCCCCATCCTTTTGAGGAGCGAGGCCTTGATCCTTCCCTGCATCCCTTGCAGGAGCGATGCCGCACGGCCCAGCCACTGCCCCAGGGCCCTGGCCCTCCAAAACAAGAGGTGCTGGTGTTAAAGGCCAGCCCCTCTGGTTTACAGTTTGCATTTTCAGGGAGGAGGGATAGCTGAAAAGCAAACAGCACTCTTTGCAAAAGGGATTTTAAAACAATTGCCCTTCACTTCAGCAGCCCAAGAATGAGGAGCTGGAAAAAACAATGAGCCATCTGTGCGCTCTTCCCTCCTTCCCTTGTCTCTGTCCTCTGGGCTTAAATCAGAGCTCCCCAAGAACGGTCGGGTCCCCCTCCACCTCCGCCCACCCTGTTTACAATCTGCAAAAAAACAGTTTTCTGGCCTTTTTTTTTTTTTTCCTTTTTGTTCTTAAGATCCATTGCAAAAAATCTTCCTTTAAACCTCAGCCCTTTGTCAGGTGGTATCCCATCTACCCAGCTTTGTCAGCTGATCAAAAACTGCCTCCCACCAGATGATCCGTTCCTTGTTTGCCATCCCTGGAGGCAGAGTGGCACTCGGGAGCCCCAGCCACCCCTTTGTCCCAGGAAGGGAATACCATCTGAATGGGAGACCACCAAAGATTTGCAGCCTTCTTTTGTTATCCTGGTGTCAGGGCCTATTGGGCCTCGATTCAAAATTGAGATGACAGTAGAGAGGCAGCCAAGTTTGGTAACCACTGTGGAGTTTCCAGCTTAGGAGAGAGAGATACCAACAGCTCATATTTTCAAATAAAACCAGTCATTTTATTACCAATGGTAATTTGTGGTTACAAACTGTAACCACTGTCCTATCAAGAAAAACAAGACTATTCTAGC
Source organism: Pampusana beccarii (assembly GCA_013399365.1). Classification (NCBI taxonomy): domain Eukaryota; kingdom Metazoa; phylum Chordata; class Aves; order Columbiformes; family Columbidae; genus Pampusana; species Pampusana beccarii. Next base: position 744,592 of record VWYH01009690.1, read on the forward strand.
ACTAGTCAGGAAGGCATGTTCCCAATGCTAAATCTGCGTTGAGGGGAAAAAAGGGGATTAGGTCTGAATAACAGCATTCAGATGCATCTCTTCAAACATCCATTTTGTTAGTATCATTATTCCAACAAGCAAAGGGATAAAAAAGTCAACCCTCCTTTGATCTCGCAGCCAGAATGGCCACACAGCTCAAAAAATGCTTTTACCTTCATGTCCTACTGGGGGAAAAAAAAAAACAAAACCACAACAAAACCCCCAAAAAACAACACATACAACAACACTATGTTAATTCTTACTTTTTAGAGCATCCTAAACAGATCTTTATCAAATAAAACACTTTTTCACAAGAAGACCCAACTCTGACCCCCAGTCGCTCCTCTTCCCACGCAGCACGCACCCAGCTGGGAGATCAGAGCCAGGAAGCCTGGTCTCAGGCCAACTCTTCTCCCATATGCCAAGATCATAAATGTCGAAGTTCTGCTGACAAAAAGAAATCATCCAGTTTGAACACCATGCCCCTTCCCCTCCATGGCAGCAAGAGGCTCATCTTACCAGGATGCATGTGCAGATCTGCTACTGAAGGGGAAGCAGGGCTGCCATCAGCAACCTTCAGCTATAAACCTACTTCCAATTTTTTCTTTTTTTTTATTGAAAACAGTCCTTCTTGTAAATTGAACTACTGTGCTGTAAATGTTAAATGGTTTTCCTTCAATGCTTCAACAAAAAAATCTAAATCTAGCACAGTTCAAACATGCTCTCGTCCTGTGACCTCCGCACACAAACACTGAGAGCTTGCAGCACAAAGTGGACTTCTCTCTGTAGGTGGGCTACATCCTTCACGTTATTAACAGTGCTAACTGCCTCCGACAAACGACATTTGAAGCCAAGTGCATTCTGCCTTGGAGGAGGGAAAAAAAGATTTCCCTGTGGTGACCATGGCTTCAAGGGAGGTCTGCCTCCAGCAGAGAAACACAAGTCTTAAACAGCCCTGGTGCTTTGCCTCACTCATCACAAGGACACTGGCAATGGGGCACGGAAATAAGCATGACACTTGATCTAACTGTTTTTTTGCCTGGGAAACAGGGAATTGAACCTTACGTGATCACACTTGTACATGTGCTTCTTTAGAATCTCCCCAAAATTTTTTAACTCATTGGTCAGATTAAATCAAGTCCTTCAATGGAAGAGTTGTCCCCAAAATACTACATTTCTACAGAGCAGGCAAAACCAAACAACCAGACAGAAGAATCTACAGGCACTCCCAGTAAGCAAGTTTCAGTAGAAGCACAACTGTATTTCTAGACACCGAAGAATCCACACAGGCTAGACCTGTTAAAAGCACCCTCATTTTAGGAAAAGCTCAATCTAACTCATATCTTTATAGACATGAAAAAAAAATCCAACCACAAGACAAATTCATTAAAAAAACAGATCTTATTGCCATCCCTGTAGCTAAACTACTCATTTCAACTTTGATGGTTTCTCAAATGAGCTACTGTTAGGAGGAAATACTTTTTTTGACACAGAACTCCCTAATTCTACAGTCTCACTCTCCACTCTGCCATGAACCTCCCAACTAGAAAAATAAGCATCACATCTGGATTAATTTCTGATAGACAAATGAGACCTAGGAAGAAAAAGGAACATGAGAGTTTGGTGCACATCTTGGACTCTCCAAATCTTCTCTCTTTTACCTACTTCCTAAACCAATTCTCACCAGTGTTCTCTTGCACGTCATTCCCTTTAAGCTGGGGCAGATGCTCCACCTCCTGCAGCAATACCCAGAAGAAACATTTATTCAGTGCACTGGCTAAAGTCCAATTCCCACAGACAAAGCTACGGCAACATCAAGTAGGAAGCTACTGAGACCTGGAAGAAGCTCCTCAGAGTGACATTAAATCCCCGTAATTTCACTGCTGTCATGGCTGTTCCCCGCAACCAACCTATCACAGTCATACCTCACAAAAGCCTGATCCAGGAGCAGAACCACTATTTCCTGATCCTCAACTTGAGGATATGTCCCCGAAACTCAGCCTCACTTCCCTATTCCATGTGCCAAATTAGCTACCAAGCAGCCAGCCCTGACACAGGAGGTGTCCTTTGACTTCAGAGGTAATAGCCTGCTGAAACAAAACCAGAATGACACCAAGTGAGCACTTGTCCATCTATGCTATTATTTAAGAAAGTCCTCAAGTTCCTCTGTGTGAAGTATGCTTCAACATCACACTTGAAAGAAACTGGACACCATGAGAGGTAGAAGAAAAGCTTGGGTTTTAAACAATTTTCCTTGAATTCAAGTCTCAACTCCCAAACTAAAGTGATTTGATCTTTCATCTCTAAAAGGCTGACATGCTGAACTCTGCAAAATTGTTTCAAAATCTTATGTGAAATATGGATCCATAACAAGCACCACTCCTCTCTAATTTACTGTCTTCCCAAAGGCCCTTTATTGCATTTTCATGAAAACAAAGAGGGGCAGAGTCAATCTCCACCATTTTAAAAGTGTTCACTGTCACCTTGGAGTTTGGTGTAATATTTCAGTGGTGCTTTAGGCATGTGGTTTATAAAGCACTGAGGGACCCATTAAATACCAAAATTTAAGGCTAAAGGCTGGCAAGCTGAGGGCAGTGAGCTTTTAAATTTATGAAAGGGTACAGAACTAAGAGGCCACTAAAGTGACAGCTGTCAGCACCACTCCATCCTACATTCATGCAGGCTCAAAGGAGAAGCCAGCATGCACTCAAAAGAAAGAGAGCACTCGTTCCAACTTTGAGGCTATTTTCTAAATACTCTTTTGAAACTCCTTTCATACTCGGAAAAAGCCTTCCAGAAAACATCCACCCCTCTGCAAGCCTTGCATTTGTTACCTGATCCAGTTTTGCGCTGCTTTTTCTTCTTCCCGGCTCTAACAAGCATCCTTGCCCTTTTACAAGTTAAGGTCATTCAGAGGATCTATACAAGCAAGCGGAACACAAGCTGGACTGGAGATCTTGAAAGGCTCATGCTTACCCTCACCTTTAATAAGGAGGCACCACCCACAGAGCCAGCACGTTATCCCAGTTATCCCGGCATGCATCGCTCCCTCCCGATCCAAATGGTAAGTAGCGCAAATCAAAAGGACCACGGCAAGTTGGAACCTGTTGTCTCCGCGGGTGGTACCCTGCATCTGTATGAGAGATGAAGGCAGCTGTAATCTCTTTGGTTTCATGCAAATGGGATGCTGCACTTCGGCTCCTGGCTAGCTGCCAGGAAAAACCAACCAAACCAACCAACCACAAAACAAACCGAAAACCACCACCCTTGTCAATATGAAGTTTGTGTGGATCAGGAAACCCAATTATTGAAATCTGCGTAAAAAGCTAAACATCAAAACACAGTTGGCATGTTTCTTCTCAGGATGTGGGAAGGCCACAAATACAAATCTTATCTCTTAAACCTAGCCACAATTTAAGCTTTGCTTTCTATTGTGGTTCTGAGTTACAACCTTGCAATTTTAATACAAATAAGACTACTCAAGGTTTTTAGGAATTCTATCGCATCATGGTTCTCATTTTCCACGCACTTATTGAACTGTTAACAAAAAGAGTGAGCATTTGAACTGCAGGAACAGCTAATCGGAGATTCAGCCTTGGCCTTACAGCGAACTGGAGACAGAAGTTGGTCTCGTGAAAACATGTCACTCCCTGGGCAGCAGAGTCCAGGGCTGCAGCTGGCATTGCCACTGATGGAGACCTAGTCCAGCTGGGCCTGCTGACGCTGCCGTCCTCAGGCACCTGTTTTCCACATCAGCAGAAGTCACCATCATGCCTGGAAGCTGCAGGAAGGCTTAGGTGCCTGTGCCTTGGTGCTGCAGCCAGCCTAGCATCACAGCATGGATCTGCAACTGCCAGGGGAGGCACTGCGGTTCGTGCAGACGCACAGGGACACGTTCCCGGCTGCTGACATTGCTGTGGGCAGCAGCTGCCAGCAAAGGGTGGAGGAGGGCGCAGGACTTCTCCCCTCTCCCACGGCCACAAGGGCCCGGCCAGCGCGTGCTCACACACTACACACGCAATTGTCACTGCAGTGAAGAACCTCTTCAGAAAGCAAGAACAGTCCAAAAGAAAAAAAAAGGCAGGCTCTACTCTAACTCTGCTGAATAGATTCAAGAAGTTGCACATTGGTTTTGATTTTAAAGCAGATAGAAAAAGTTAAAAATGGAGCATAACTTGCAAAAATGTCCCGGAAGGATTTCTGCTGTCACTCAAGTTGTGCAACATGCTCGACTGGAGAGACTTATTTCCATGCAAGCAGCTTGGCACGAAATCCCACTGAAAGGCCTGCGGTTCCCTAACGCTGTCATGACGTCATGATTTAGGATTTTTAGAGTAATCAGCCCAGCACAGCTGGTGTCATGGTTGCCATTATACCATGAAACACTGAGTGGTTTTAAATGAAAAAGGTCTCCCCGTTTGAAACTCTTAGATTTCTTCCATCTTATTCTGTGGCCTCTTAAAACCAGACCAGGTCTGTGAGCAGAGCAGAGCTGATATTTAAGATAAGCAGGAAATAGTGCTGCTTTAACTGAAAATAAATCTGTCAACAACGGGGCACAGGGAGAGCTCCACTTCAGACTTTTCAGGTTCTTATTAAAAAATATAAATTAAAGTCAACATTTTCACATTACTTGCTACATCTGTTTGCTATTCCATTATAAATAAAAATACAGGGGCCTCCAACTCAGCATCAGTTCACTCAAAAAGTCAGAAAGTCCTTTTCATTTAATTCTGCATTATAATTGGTCTAGATTGTACTGTACTACCAGAATAGGTCTACAACAAATTAGCTATATATTGCCCAAAGTCAAGCTGGGAGATTCAAGAGACCTTTGGCAGCGTACTGTCCTTCCCTTTCTAAAGGACGAAGGACAGCAAGGTTATGGAAGCACATCCCTCCCTGCACTCTTTGCAGAGAGAGCTGGGAAACCAAACGACCCCACAAACTAACTCCTGTCTCTAGAGGCAAGGGCAGCTGAGCAGAGTTCAGTGCCACACCAGCTTTAAAGGAAATCTTCCAAAGCTTTAGCCAGCTCCCCTGTCACTCCACATACCTGCCATCCATCCCATAGCACGCTTTACCTGGGACAGCGGAATCCCAAAGTCCTTCAAGCAACAAACTGATTCCCATTTTCTTAAACAAAGGCTTTATTAAATTCCCTGTCGGATAAAAAGAACATCCCAAGCACATAGGAAAACCACTACATTCCTGCAGTGTGCACCCAGCGTTGGTCTGGTGTCGCGCAGTTCGCATGGCAGCTGCATTTCAAGAGTAGTTAGCAAACAGTTAGCCTACCAGTCAGTAACCTCAGGTTCAGTGCTCAAGCAATGTGCAGGTTTTGACAGCTTTACCACAGGCATAATTGTATATTAAGGCTTTTTGCCACAAAGGCAGAGCCAGCCTTCTCAATACCACATGCAGTATTAAGTTTTGTAGCTCCAAGAATTTGGCCAAAATAAAGGTGACAGACTGCAGACAGCTGAACGTCTCCAGGTGAGTAACATGGGGTGTCCGGGAACACTGTTCAGCCAGAGAGGGAGAATGGAAACACATGCATGTACTCAGGGCACGGAGATCACTTTGATGGATCTGAACAAGCCTCTGCTCAAGAGGCATCAGCCAACACCCCTGACGCAGGGCAGCAGCCAGGGCCCCTGTGTGCCTGCAGAGCCCAGCCGCAGCAGCCCCTGGCAGCGTGGTGCCAGGGCACATCAGCTCCCCAAACCTCCTCCCAGGCTCACGTACACCTGGGGCATTCAGAGACTTCGCATCTCCCAGACCTTGCTTCTGCTTCACCCAGCAGGCCTTGGAAATCACTTGCAGCCTACGTCTAGAGATGGCAGTTTAATTCCTGTGCCCTGCAACCAGCAAAACACATATTCCACTACTTCAGTCCAAATTTCCTGACCAAACCATACAACAGTATAATGAGTTAGAAGTCTCATGCCAGGAAGTTATTTAAAGTTGTGACATCCCACCTGTGGGACACTTTCACTCCTCCACCCCCAAGCTTTCCACTACGGAAAAACAGCAGGTTTGGGTCTAGCAGACAGGTTTCGGGAGCAGGAAGCCAGAGCATGTGCCAGGGCCAGGGAGGCTGTGTCCTTATATAATTTGCTTCTTCATTCACAAAAACACATCACCCTTCATGTCTCCAGTTGAGATCTTCATGTCCACTCCCTGTTCTCACCCAAAACCATCAGGAAAGAGTCTGAGCAAAGAGAATTAGTCTCACAAGGGGAAAATATCAGGCTGATAAGTCAACAAAGAGAGGAAGGCAGCACAGCACTTACTGCCTCCAAAATTAGTCCCATCAAAACAAAGTGGGCAAACACACCACCTAATCTTGGCAACCTCGGGTTTTCAGTGGCAAAGGGGAAATATCAGGATCTGAGAACAAAGGCACCGCGTGAAGGCCTACATGCCCATGGTAGGGTTTCTTGCGGAAGCAAGGGAAGGAAGCTTTTAACTTCACTTCTTTCTTTCACTTGCCCTACCTTTCCTCTGCCCCAGCAACTCATGACTGGGTTTGTTTTTAGATGTGTTGGTTAAATGTCCCAGGCAGATCTCTGTGACACTAGGGTCTTGTAGAAACTTAAAAAACTTGTCTTCTGAAAAACAGTACTGTAATCACGAAGATGAGAAGAAAAAAATACAGAGAAACTGCCTTGTAGATGTGGGTAAGGTTAAAGAAACTGCCTGACCGCTGCTGTTGCAAGAGAAGCAGCTGGGTGAAAAAAACGGGTGGCTGAATCTAAACCAAGACAAACGAAAGAAGTAAAGCTTGGGTGAACGAACTGAGGCCTTTGCTGCACCATTCATCAAGGATGTTCACCATGCAGCTATGAAACAGCACAAAGAGACAGCGACAGCAGAAAACTCCTGCCACTTCTGCCTGGTTAAAAGGCCACGTCCACAGCCCCAAGGTCATGACAGATTGGCTACTGCTACTCACTTTAACTGGAGTTAAGGAGCAAGGTCAGTAAGAGAAAGATAAGAATAAGGTTAGATCATGCTGCTTGCTCGGTCTAATACAAAACGCCTGCTAAAGACCATCCATACCAACAAGCTAGGATAATAATTTAATTACTGGAGAAAAACAGTAAAACAATTAGAACGTTATGCTTCTGTTACACAAATTGGCACTTTATATAGCAGCCACTGGGGTGGCAGCCCACTGACAGTAACACTGCTATGCCAGCAACAGGAAAAATGCCCTTACAGCATTTTTCCAGAGGAAGGCATTTAACATGCACAGGGAGGGGTCAGGATTTAAGCAAATGACCATAACAGACTACCAGGAGTGAAAAACACAAGACATTCAGCTAAAAAAAAAATTCCTAACCAGTTAAAAAAAAAATAAAATCACTCAACACTGACAAAGAAATATATCGCATTCAAAGCCTGCAGAGGGGCACATAGTAATTCTTCTATATCCAAGAACAGGCATATGTCACTCCTTGTGAGACCAGGGCTAGGGTATTCTCAGCAGAAAACCAGCTGTTCAGATAATAACAGCAGGACAAGGTTTTACTTGCGGTCCCCCAAAATGCAACACAAAACACAACACATAGCAACAGAACATAAATGACACTTACTCATGTACTCTGTTGTCTCCATACAAGTCACTTAACCCAAAGCTGACGTAATGCCAGTGCTCAGGAACATTCAGCGCTGGGTTTCCCAGGTTTCTGTACATGCTAACATAGTCCAGAGGGTCAGGTCCTCCCAACCTGCATCAAAACCAGAAAGATTCTTAGGTAAGTTAGTTTACTCAAGACAAATGGGAAGTCTCCACAGGTGCTATGAGCGGCTGTACAAAGACCTGTTTAAAACATACCTAGTGACAAAAATTAAATTAGCATGTTCAAGTTACCTCTAAAAAACTAACTGATGAGAAAGGCTGTGTTAAGTCCAGAAATCTTCTCAAGCACAGGAAGACAAAATGCATGTGTGCAACACACTACAATGTTTTTGATATTAAAGCATAAAAACCTCTGGAAAATCATATTAAAGCTTTGACAAAACACAAAGAAAATTGGAAGATTGTACTAGTAAAAGAGCAATAGCTGTATCTGCACTGCAAGCTCTTCACTCAGTCCAGAGGCATATACCTCAATTAAAAAAAAAACAAAACAACACTGATGCTATTCCTCAAAGCAGCATTTGAAATGGCTGAGTTTTGAGGAGAACAATCCATGCTTCTGAACATAGGGATGACAGTTAAAACAGTGGAGGAGAAAAACGTTGATTCCGAAAAATTAGTAGCAGCACTTGTAAAATACACTAGCTGCATTAATCAAGAATGAATAAAAAGCATCAGTGCACCCCCTGCTCCAACCTTAGAATGAGTTCCTTAAAAGAAAATTTCTTAAAAGCCAATGAAGCAGAGCCAGACCACGTTAAGCAGCAATGACCAAAGCCTGGAAGGGCAGAAGGAAGCCGGGCTGGTGGGACAGCAGAGCACAGCGCGCTTCTCCTGTGCTCGCCTCGCATCTGCCCACGCAGGGACAGGTCAGCTCCCTGCCGAAGGAAGGAACGTGCTAAGGCTGTTTTGCTCAGTTTACCCTGTCAATCATAAAACACACAGGTAGAAGCAAGCAAGAAGAGACAAGACAAACCACCTACCACAAGCATTTACAGAATAGCATAAGCAGCTGTTTAACTCTTTCCTGCCTCTGATTCACTTCTTCTTCAGGTAAAATATTCTCAACTGCTCCAAACAAGAAAATCCAGGCTAAGATGACGTCCTCCATTCAAACGACTTACTACATACCAAATCCCCTCATCTGCATTGTCTGCTCAGACCATGACTCTGATCTGCAGGGTGGCTGCAGGGCATCATGCCCGTGCCGCCCTCACTAGTCCTGGGGGTTTGCGCATCATCATCACACAGGCCACAACCGCGGCACAAAAAGCGTATGAAAACCTTAGATTTGTTCCCTAATTAAAGTACCGCTGCCTTATATCAAACAACGTCAGGCTGGGCAAGAAATACTTTCTCAGCACCCAGCCTGCTCGTCAGCCTCCCATAGCACCATCCAGTCCCACTGCTCCATGCCTCCTGGAAGTGTTTGTGCTCCACAGGTAGAGATCCATATCTTGCCTTACCAAAGAAGCCCTGGGGTGATCAAAAAGCAAAGCTTAATAGCAATTATCCCACCTAGTGCCAATACCCTCTTAAAAGTCCCATCTGGCAGCACAGAGAAAACACTGACAAGCATTTCAGTCCTTAGGAATGAGTGTAACAAGACTGCCAGTAGTAAAATCAGTTACACCCATTGGCTTCAGAAAACAGGCGGTCAGTGCAAAAGAGCTTTAACCCTGAGCTTGCACAACTGCCCCTGATCACATTCACCAAGTACAGCAATTTCTTGAAGTTCATTCAGGAGAGAGCCTTGAGAAAACAGGGGGTTTCTGAGCTGGCGTAGCTGGCATTGCAGAACAGAGGTGCTAAAAAGTTACTCTGCAATTGCACCAGCCTTGGCACAGAGCTGCAGCACCCAGGCATCTCCACGGGAGACTGTCTGGAGAAGCTGTTACTGCGGCTGGAGAGACAATCTCACCCTCACTGGTGGCTCACGGGTCTGGCAAGAGGCCAGCACACAGCCGAGCTGACATTCAAGGCACCTGTAAGAAGATGCTTTCCAGGATGAGCACTGAGGAGAGTTAACGCACATAGGGACTCCCCAAGTTTTTCACCTGCAGGAAAGATGGTGCCAGAAAGGGCCACAAGAGCCTCTTTTTTCCAGAAGGCACCTACACACTCTACACAGATTTCTAGTGACAGTGATACACTATTTGAAATCTTCCGCCCAACTTCATCAAATCTGTACAAAGCAATATGTCAGCTTGTTGTACTAAAGGCCTGTGGGCTCTCTCCACAAGTAAGCTGTGCTGCCCTTCCTCCTACTGCTGCAGGGGAAAAAAAAAAAGAAAAAGCAGAGCGGAGTTATCTAAAATGAGTGACTTTCCCTAGGACAGCTTCCCTCCTCTTAAGTCACATAAGGCCACCACAGTGGCTCCAGGCCAGCTCCAGCTTCCCAGCGGGTCAGTCAAGGATGCAGCCCAGGATATCAGGGCGGGACAGAGTGGGTGAGCAGCCCAAGGGCCAGGTCAGAATTACACAACCTTCTCATATGACAGGGGTCATCTTTACAAAGTAAAAAGTAAACTGGTGAGCAAGCATCATGAACGCATGTTAGACCCAGGGATGAATCATAGTTTGATCCCCAGTGGGGCAGGCTGAGAAAACCCATTCTCCGAGTCTGGCAACAGATTGAAACACTCAGAAGACACAAGTCTCCCTGATGCACCACATTTCCACCTGTCTTTACATTCCCCCTTGTCAGTACCAGGTTGTGCTGGCAGCTGTCTGAGATCTTTGCTGTAGTCACCCATTCAGGTGGCCATGTCCAGAGTGCGGCAGTGACACCCCAGCCAGTGCGCAGGGTCCCCTCAGCAGTAAGTCCCAGATCCATGACAGAAGATCAGGTGGAAGCAATTCCAGCCAGGACAGTCACTCACCCCCAAGGAGCCGCAGTAAACAGCAACAGCTACACACAATTACCACCTGACTGGGAAGACTCCAGATCTAGGGAAGTCAATACACCGACCAGCAAACCAGGGTGAGAGATGAGCAAGCAGTCAGAGCAGGTGTGTAGGATTTGCAATGCAGGCAAAACACTTCCACCTGCTAAGCAACAAGCATCTCCCACACACACAAAACCTGCTTCCAAACTGGGCTTAATAGCACCTTGGATGTCAAGTGACTTGCACTGGAACACTGCTGACACAGGCACTTTGACACTGACAACACGCAAGACAAACCCTTACGCTGCCCTTTTTCAGGGCAGGGACTGTTCTGTCAGCACGCTCTTCCCCAGGGCTACTCAAGCGCATTCATCAGGTCTGATGCAGACAGTGAGCAAGTCCCGCACCAGGCGAGCCAGACACCTCTCCCTCGCTCCTGCCACAATCCCGCGCTTCTCTCCAAAGGCCAAGCCTCCCCAGGATGCAAGGAGCGGCTGAGGGATGTGGCACCAGCCAGCTCGGGGAGCTGAGCTCAGTCCTGCCCAGAGTTACCTACCCACTGCTTTAAACACTGCACGATAACCCAGACAGGTTGTCTTTACTCCCTGAGAAATTTGGTAGGCTTGGAAGCAATTCAGACAAAAAGCCTGCAGCAGTGACTAACTACATTAAAAAAAAAAAAAAATCCAGGCCATATACCTATCCTAAAACTGCTGCAACTGCAGGAGCAGCCAGCACTAGCTTTAAACCAGCTACCTGGAGCACAGCTAGTAATGTACCCATGGCAATAACGCTCAGCAAAGGCTTGTCGGCACAGATATTTATCCAGTTTCGGTGGCAGGTTTCGTTGCCACGCTGACTAGCTGAGCGCTGCTGATGCCTGCTGCGGTACATGCTGCCGCCCACAGCCGCTGTTGCAGGGTTCGACCTCGTATCACAATCTACATATCAGTACACGCGTTCACACAAAGAGCTGGAAGCGTTGGAGGATTTTATTAGGAAGAGCCCAACTTCAAAGCTAGAAGTACAGTACAAATTTGTTACATCCTCTATTCATGGAGCTCATTCAGGAGCAAGAAGGGCAGCCTCGGGGGAAACCCAAGATTTGCATCTGCACCAAGAGTCTTTCTTTGACTGACATTAAGAGCACTCTGAAGTTTGTGTAGAAGAAACCCGAAGTGGGCACAGAGGAAACAGCTCCCCAATGAGAAAAAAAAAAATGTAAAATTCCCAGTCCACTCACCCTGAGAAGTCCTTAGTGGACTGTTCGTAGCTGCTTCCCAGCAGCTGACAACAAGACTGCTTTTCACAGCTACCTTTTGACACCCCCCCAGAAATGGTCCGTGAGCCCCAAATAGCTGCAGGCCACAGACCAGCACACTGGTTTTCAAGTATGTGTCCCACGTTCAAGACAGTTGATGAAAAAACAACAGTCCAGCTCAAATTCTGCCTATCTCAAAACCTATCACAAAGCAAAGAAAGCACAAATTTGCTTTTTCACCAGCAATTTTATGTATGAAGATATTTCCATGAGAGATATTGAATCACGTTTTAAAAATAAAAGCGGATACAGATAGAAACTCCTTTCCCAGCACGTGACCTTTATAAATATAGCCAGGAACTTTTCCAAGAAGTTCCAACTGCAATCACGAACTCTCTCCCAAGATATGCAAATAGAGTGTAAAAAAATACTAGTTCCATGAATCAAGCCACACAGCTAATCCCCTGCATTTAATAGGTAGGCAGTTCTGCAGATTCTCCAACATTACAAAGTAAGGATCTCCTCTGCCATGTAAGCCATAGAATATAACCTCAGCTCCCTGAAAAAAAAAAAATTGCTGTTAACCATAGAGAAACTGATACGTATAATTAAAAGCTGATTAACGTTACAATATTTCTCCTAAGGCAGGGAACTTTGTTCAACAATTTCCTCTTTTAATCTAAACCAAGTAATCGCTGGCAGCCCAGGCAAAGGAGGACAGACTAACAGAGAGCGAGCAGTGGCAGAAGTCATTCTACCAGGCTTCAATAGAACCAACCTCCAAATTTTGCCAACTTCATTATCAGAGAGCAAGTACCTGTAGCTCAACCTCGCACAAGAATTTCCTGCACAGGACAGCAGGAAAAAGCTCACCTCTGATTTCCACAAGCAAAACTCTCAGCTCCTGCCGCCAGTCGGAAGAACTGCTAAGCAGAAAATGCCAGGATAAACAGGCCATCACATTACTTCTTGCATGCAACTGGCCATCACTGTCAATATTAGTTTTTCTAGTATTTGAGTTCCAATCACAGTGAAGCTGTATTCAAACCATTAAGCAAACAAGCAGGAAGGTTTCTTCCCAAACAAGGGCCTCTGTCATTCTTCGTTATAGACCTAAATCTCCCTCCATCCCATACACATCTTGGGTCACTCTAGTCAGGATTGGGCTAAGCTGCTGATGGAAAAGAAGTGCTGACTCCAAATCAAGGTGACTGGAAGCTCATCAAGCTTGAATACATAAGATTAAAAGTAGGTGTAAAAACAGACTGATCAGACCACCACCAAAGTACCACAGTACTGACCCACACAGATGACTAAGAAATTGTTTGTATTTTGAGGTCTCAAATTCTTATCTCAGCCCACTGTGCCAGTTTAAGTACAAAAAACGCTAAGCCGTAAGGGCTAACAGACGTAATTCTTGCTAGAACAGCATAAAAAACATCACTTCTTTGGTAGACAACAGCAACAGCTTGGCTGTCAGAGCAGAACACAGGGAGGATGTTATTCTGCTGTTGCTCAGAACTCAATCACTAGAGACATCCTGGTTAAAATGAACCGTAAATAAAGAAGATGAGTATTTACTAAACTTTTTGCAAGTGCTGGAGCAGGGACTGGTCAATGTCTGGTCCAGCAAACGCTCCGGGGTTACCTGATAGTGTTCTGTAGGCCCACATGAGGGGGTTGAGCAGCAAAGAAACAGTAAAAAGCAAAAGGAAGCCTTTTTGCACAGGGCTAGGCACTAGACACTTATTGCCACACTAAACAGCCAAGTACTTCCTTCATGCTACTCTCCCACATAAACAACTGCTGTTACTGGTGTCAGACACTGTGTCAGCAGAGACAGCAGCAGCAGAGTCCCAGTCTGTGATAACACACAGCTACGCGAGGGCAAGAGGAGCTGGCTCTGCCCCGTGTGTTTTACGGGTGGGTACACGCACAGCACGCGTCCGGCTGGGAGCCCGGAGCGCAGGTTCACTCTGGTCAGCGCTGGCCAAGCCTGCACCCCGAGCCCCAGGCCAGGAAACAGAGCTCGTGCCTCCATCCAGGAGGGGAAACCCCAGGCCCACACCCCCTGTGGGACCCCTTGGCTGGGTACCACACATTCCCTTTTCCTGTGACCCACCCCAGCCAAGGCCCTCCTTCACCAGACACCCCTTGCTCAGGGGAGCTCCAAACCACCCCAGAAACCCAAATACATCCTCCTGCCTCAATGCACCCCTTCCCAGACCCTTTCTCCTGTTCCCAGTGCATCCTCCGCGGGAAACCTCCCCAAAACGCACCCCCCAGGCACATAATTACACCCCCAACGCCTCCTTCCCTAAGCTCAGTGCACACCCCCAAACCTCCTGCATCTCACCCCAAACTCCGCACACAAGCCCCAGTCCCTCTCTCCTTGCTGCAACCCTCCCCTGCCCCACTGCCTACCCCCCTCACCCCGTGCGGCATCCCCAGCCCCACGGCTGCCCCCAGCCTCACACAAAGCCCCGGCCCCACACAAGGCCCCCGCTCCACTGCTCCCCCCTCAGCCCCACACAAGCCCCCGGCCCCCTCCAGGCCGCAGCCCCGGCCGCCTCACCAGTACTTGAGGATGGCGGTGACCTGGAGCGGGTTGGGCTGGTCGGGGTAGAGGCGGCGGCACTCGCCGTAGATCCCGTGCAGCCCCGGCGGGAAGAGCGACGGGAAGGACCCGGACCCCGAGCCTGACCCCGGCCCGCCAGCGGGAGGACCCCCGCCAGGCCGCACGCCTTCCATGTCCCGGCGGCGGGGACGGCGCGGCGGAGGCGGCTGGTCCCGGCGCGGTGCGGCCCGCTCGGCCCCGCTCCCGG
>VWYH01009690.1:759254-876985 GCA_013399365.1 Pampusana beccarii
CCACGGCACGCCGCCAGCGCGCCCTCTAGCGGCGGCAGGCGGGCACAGCGTGGCGCGGGGCCCGTGAAGCGCGAGGGACAGCGCTGTGCGAGCTGTGGGGGACGGGGCGGCCGTGGGCATGAGGGAGAGCCCGGGAGGGAGCAAGAGGTTGCCGGCATCTGGGTGTGCCTGAGGGAAGATGAGGGGTGGCAGTGGGGCAGCCTCAGGGGGTGCCCCGCAGCAAGGAGCGGGGAGAGGCCTGTGCAGCGCCGGTCCCGCCCCGGGGGTTCCGGGGCAGAGGCCTGGGGGGACCTTCCCCGGCCCTGGCTCGCCCAGGGGGCTACAGCAGGGAACGGCTCTCCTGTGGCAGCTTCCCGGCCGCAGCCATCTCCAGCCCGGACACTAAAGCCCGTGTTAATCTCACTTGAAGAAGTGCGGCTGTAAATTGCAGTGGTTCAGGGGCTGGTTCTCTTGGGCTTGATCTGTCCATGCAGGAGGGCCTGGTGTGAGACTCAGCACTCACCTCCATGCCGTTCATAACCCTGTGGTTCTGTGGGACCACAGCTGTGCTCCAAGACTTGGTCAGCTAACAGCTGTATTTATTTTACAGTTGCTCTTACGGCTTTTGTTACTGCTGTCTCAGTACCTTTTCCAGTCCTCACAGTGCCTCTCTTCTGCCCACGCACCCTCGTGTATCTGTAGGTACCCCAGCGGCAGCTGTGAAGAAATGCAAAGCAACACACTGAAGATCTGGCTCATACCTGAGTTGCAACTACACCTGTGCCCTGCAAAGCCTTGTACGTATGTGTGAGCTGGTGTGTGTTCCATAGTCCTACATATCCTTGCTAGAGCAGTGTCCTGCTTTTTAATCAGCATAGAGAAAAAATGAGCTAGAAGAGTGCTGAGAGGATAGAATGAGTGCTCCCGATCGTTGCATTTCTGATTTAAATAGCTGAGAGTTTATCCTAAAATCAACATTCACAGCATACCTTTTAGGAGATCACATACAGTCAGGAAGCTGGCAAGCAGACAAATGACTATGCACTGGGAAAGGAGGTGAGCGTATTTCACTTGTCTTGTCCCTGTGACACTACTTTTTGTGACATCCACCCAAGAAGTTGATTACAGTCAACTAAGAAGGTAAATGTAACAGGCTGATGTATGGAATGCTGTGTTTGCTTAAAACGCACATGATGTGTGTCTCTTGGCATTTACTGAGGTGATACAATACTGGTATTGAAATAATTCCAACCCCTCCACCCTGTCATACAAAAAACTCCCTCCTTTACACTAGGTGAATGATGAAAATCACTGAGATGAGAGTATTTGCTTGGACTAAAGGCAGAAACTACAGAAGAAAAGTCTCAGTGTCCGCATGAAAGATGCGGGACAAGACGAGTGAGTTGTCAATCAGCCTTCGTGTGCACTGACTGGCCGTGGAGTTCATTTTAACTCATCTGGCGATCCACTCTTGCTCCAAGTTTGAAGTAAACATGTCATTTTAGTATTGTTGCCAGATATCAGTTATTCACAGTGCTTTTAGAACAAATGGTAAACAAGAGGCAACACGATTTAATACTTAGAATGCCTGTTATGTGCGCTCTTCGTACTGATGCTACTTTTCTGGTTGCTGCACCTCAAAAAATGCAGAGAAACCAGGTAATACTCAGAACAGACGTTATGACTAGTTCACAGAGATGATTCCCTGAAATGATGGGGTGGTAAAACACTTTAATTAGTGATGGATTCCTTCTACAGAAGGTGATGTGGTTGTTTTTTTCTCTTCCTTTCAGAAAAGTTAGGAGGAAAAAAATATTAAACTGGAAATCAGCCAGTTGAAATCCAGCACTTTTTAGTGGAAGGGCACAGTTAGCCCCGGAACACGGCACTCGCCGCCCCACCTGGGTTTCTCGCCGAAAAGGCGGTTTTCACGCTGTGGGTTAATTTTGCTTTCCGCACTACATCTCCCAGCATGCCTCGCTCCTCGCGCGCCTTCCCGCCAGGCGGCGCGCGGGGCCCAGACTACACATCCCAGCAGGCACCTCGGCCGGAGGAATACATCACCCAGCCGGCTCCGCGCCGCTGCTCCGCGCATGCGCCGCAGAGGCTGGGCTGTTGCTCCCTGACGGGTGGCTGCGGCGGGTCCTCGCCATGGAGTCCTACGACGTGATAGCGAACCAGCCCGTCGTGATAGACAACGTGAGTGCGGGCGGCCGCGTGTCCCGGGAGCTGGGAGGGCGGGAAGGGCCGGCGGGCCGCAATCCCTTTGTCATCGGGGACGGCCGCGCCCTGCCCGCCGCCGCGCCCCTCCTCCCCCGCCGGCCCGGCCGCCGCCTCGGGCCCTCGTACAGCGCCGTACGCTGCGTCCTCGCAGGCCGCCGCTGGGGCGGGGCCGCTGCGGTTCGGCTCGCCGCGATTGGCTGAGGCGCTTGCCTCTCACCCGCCGAAGGGCCGCAGCCCCTCGCGGTGGGGAGCAGCCCCCGGCGCCGCCGAGGTGCCAGCTGGCTGGGAGGGGCGGGGCGGCCCCATTGGTTGGGGCGGCTGTCAATCAGTGGGGGCTGCTCGCCGTTACCTGGCGAAGCTGTGCTCCTCCCGCCACGCCCTTGCGGGGAGCAGCTGTGCTCATTGGCAGCTAGAGCTGTCTGTCAGGCGGGGCTGCACCCCGGCTCTGCGGCCTCTCCTTGTCCCTCTTTGTGCCTGGGGGACAATGGGGGCTGGTGGGCCCGGCCTTGGCCAGGCTCCCAGCATGCTCTGGGGCAGTCCTTGGCTGTACTCCCGGCATGCCCTGGGGGTGCCCCTGGGGGTGCCCGCTCTTCTCTGCCAGGTGATGCTGGAGCTGAGGGCCTGCAGCCGCTCCTGCAGCGCAGCCCCGGCACATCCAACCTGGCAGCCACAGCAAGTGGGGGCCAGCACCCGGGACTCACATTCCTGTGCTGAAGCCCATGGGAGGCAGAGGTCCTGGAGGAACTGCTCAGCAGGGGTTGCATCAGATTTAATTTGACAGTGGAGTGTGGTGTTGCATATGGCTGCTCCTGGCTGATAATGCTTCTCGTTAGCTCAAAGCAGCCTTTCAACCTGTGTGGGTAATAGCTGAGTTGGAGATCCATGAGAGTGATTGTGTGCCTTGGTGAGACACTTCTGGGTCCAGTTCTGATTAGCCCCATCCATGTTGGCCTCCCAAGAGAAAGGTCTATCCAGGAAGCAGTGGGAGGGCGTATCTTGGAGGGAGCCTCCTTCAGTGTTGTGAGTCACAAATTCATGCTCCTCCCTTCTGACCTCTACTGCCAGTGATTCAGATTTTGTTGTTTTGAAGGGTCAGTGCTGTGCTCCCTTCTTTCTCCATAATCTTAATTGCTGCTGAATCTTTTTGCTGTATGACGTGTGTGCTTGCTAGCCTAGCACTTCTCAACCTATTGGTTTTTTTCACATAAGCTGAATGATGTAGGTTTCCTCAGATCAAGCCAACTATTCCTCTGAGCCCTTCTTTATTATTTTTCCCACTTTCCACTCTACAACTTGAGCTCTCTGATACAGTTTTGGTTTTGTTTTTTCCTCTGGAATCACAGCAGAGACATGTAGGTTAGACAATGAAGGGAAATACCTTATGCAAAAGGAGGTTTAGCAGTAGAATTGAATATGTGGAGAAAAACATGTTATCTTCATTAGTGGAGACATTACAGAATAAGTTAGGTTGTTTTTTCTTAGAAATGACTGAAGCAGCACTGATTCTGCTGTGGTATTGAGTGATTAGCTAACCATTAAAGTTATTTCCAGGCACTCTGATACTGTGAGGATGAGTTTGTTGTGCTGTAGTCATGTAATTGCAGCCTATATCTAATTTCAGCCTGTCCTTTTGTTATTTGGCGTAATGATTGCTGCCTCTGCTTCAGACCTGAAGAAGGGCTCACATGGCAGCAACTGAATCCATTTCTCTTCTCGTTTTATCAGCTGGTCTTATAAAAGCTAATTCTTCTCCTTCCCCCTCTGATAAATGAGTTCTCTCCCTTCCTGTCCCTGTACAAGAAGTAGAATGAAGCAGTTGTTGTGACATCTGCCTTTAGTGCTGTCAGCCAAGGAGCCTTGTGGTGACGCTGCATTTTTGGTGCTGCTCCGAGTTCAGGCAGGATGGGAAGTGGAGATGCACGGAGTAGGTGCTGCTGTTCCTGCTGCCTCGTCGCTGCTGCTCCTTTGAGAGCTTCAAGCAGCTTTTCAAGCCTAAATGTTACCCTGTCTCGTGTGTATGTGTATGGGAGGGGGAAATGAGATACTGAGCTGGTGAACAAGCCAGACCTTCCCAGTCCCAGCCTTGCTCTGGTATCTCCGTATATTCCAAAAGGACATTAAGGTATGTAGCTAAAAACTCAACAAGGTTTTTTCATCTTACCAGACAGTACCCTCAGCTTTGTGTTTTCAGCAGGGAGAGCTTTGTAAAATACAGTGAGGGCTGGAGCTGTACCTCAGCACAGCCTTAGCACTCCTCATTGTCCAATAAGTAATTTTTAAAAGAATTGTGTTCCCATCGTGCGCTCCAACAACTTCTCTCTGAAATAGATGGTCTGGGAGCCCTGATGAAGTAACACACATGTAAACAGACAGCATGCATGGTTCAGCCATGGCTTAAGCAAGTGCAAATTGCTTGACCTCGGTGGAATTGTCTGTGTTTATGTAAAACAGGGTAAGTGATTGTATTTTAAACAGTTGAGCTATCAGTAGCAGCCATTGTGTCTTTGGTTTGCTCCTGATCTTATAAAATGTGTATCTAATAAAATAGTTTTACAACATGAAATGTGTACTCTTATAGAAAGTCCTGCATGGCAAATTGGCTCTCTTGGTCATTTTCGTTTAAATTTGAGTCCCAAATGCATCACAATGAATGAATCAATAGCTGACTAGCCACAGAGATAGTGGAAATTGCATGTTCAGTTTCTTCAAGAGACGAGAATTTTCCATGAGATTATCTTTCTTGACTTTTACATTTGACATGTTGTTTTTATTCTTCTTCTATTCCTTTGCTCATATTAAAAAAAAAAAAAAAGCCCAGCCAGGATAGTTACTGGTGAACGGATGTTAATTTTGAAATTCTTTTTAAGTTTTAACAAACCAGAGCTTATAGCAGAAGGGATGATGCATTGTTTTTTTGTTTATTTGAAACAAAGATAAAAACCCAGGTCTTTAAACCTTCTGAATTAGCCAGGGTTATTTCAAAATTTAAACATTTTCCTTTAAACCTTGTATAGGAATCTCAAATTGGTCTATAGTAAATAGATTTACTTGGTCCACATATATCTTCAAGGAAGCAAAGTGTTTTAAAGAAAAACTTAATAGGTCAGAAAGTCCTGTTGGGTGTTTGTAGTGCAGAGATGGCAAACAGCTGCATTCTGTTCATCCCCAGGTGCCTGAAGTCCCATTCTACTGGCGCATCCAAACCAGCCATTTGCCTTTGGCTCCAGCCAGGAGTTCAGAACCACCGACACATTCGGTTAACTTTGAACTTCAGTATGTAAATATTAAAATGCATAACTTGCTGGGAATCTCACCAGGACACGCTGGCTAATTTTGGACCCAGCATAAGGAAGTTTCGATCTCTGTGTTAAAATAGGAACATCATTGTTCTCCTGAAACCACTTCCCAGCAGCAGACCATGCTGGCAACAAGATCAGTCACTATCTTGAATACAGTGTTCAATAAGCACAATATTCTTATGTGGTCACGTTACCGCGTTTGATTCAACTTTTTTGCTATGGAGCTTGACAAAGGATGGTATTATTTCCCAGGTATAGAGTTGTTTATAAGCTAGGATAAAGAAAAACAAAATAGTGGGTTTGTTTTATTCCTCGTTTCGCTTTGAAGTGAATAGCCAGAAGAGAGTCGATCTAAAGGGAAGGCTTTTTTAGGCTTCAGAGGCCACCTTGTCCCATGGGTACCTGGCAGTGCAGACCCTGGGAGTCCCTCTTGCCCAGAGGCAGAAGTCCTGCCTGGGCTACAGCTTGTCTCTGTTCCATGAGCCAGCCTGGCTGCTGCTGTTTGTCAGGACATGAGGATACAAGGGATCTGTCTTTTATAACTATCTCAGTCTGGTTTGCAGAGTGTTCCTGACAATCGTCTCTTCTGGATGCATCCCGGCAGCTCCAACTCTGGCAGGTTTAAGGCAGGAGTGCCCCAGTGCTGGTGACAGGACACATGTGCTCAGTGCAGAGCCTGGCACCTCAGCTGGCGCTGCTGATGGAAATAGATTGGGAATAAGGCTCTGGACTGTGAACTGGAGTGTCCGGCACCGCCCCGCATGCCTTTCTGCTGAGCCTGCTCTGGCTGGTGACCTCTGGCACTGGAACGGGGCCGGTGGCTGGGATGGCAGCATTGGAAACCACTGCAGCCAGAGCTCCTGTGGCAGAGCCCTGAGCAACTCATTGGACCTCAGCCTCCAGGTGAAAAAAGCAATACTGACCTGTGCATAGGTGATGCGAAGGGGAAAGCAGTGAAGGACCTGTGTTGTTACTCATTTGAAAATGCTCTGGGGCAGCTAAAAATGTCTTTTTGGCCTCAAAAAAGAGGAGTCTTGCTGCAGAGCCCTTGAGAGTGACCAGGAACTTGACAGGTTTCAGTGCAAACTCACGTGCTTTGCTCCCAGTACAGGATAAAGTAGAATTGCTCCTCTTTCTGCAGAACGGTTTGCTCCAATGGTAGTGTGGCGTTACCGCTGAAACAGCTTATCCAAGGCGATCCTATGGAAAATCCACTCCTTAGCAAAACTTGGGTGTTCCTGCAAGCCACACATTGTTTCAAGGAGCTGTTCCCTTGCACAGGGAGATGAAACAGAGGACGGGAAGGAGTCAGCATAGATCCGAGTCGATGATGGCGTTCCCAGGATGCCCCCGGATGATACTGACGGGGACAGGAGCTGTGCCCTGCACTGACTCCCTGCCAGGGCCTCCCTGCAGCTGCTTTTACCCCCTCTGGGTTTGCTGCTTGTGCTGCTTTGAATGTCGCAGGAGGCTTTTTGGACTTGTGCCTTTCTGACTGCCATACCTAATCTCTTCTTCATTGTCCTTTTTAAACAAGCCCCATCCTGTCAGCTGCTCTTCCTGCCGCCAGCCCTTGCCCTACAGTCTGACTGGCACCTTTGTTCTTTATAGGCCCCAGTCTGGTTTAGTTTCTAGTGTCTTTTCTGACCGCATTTCTGTGGCCTGTCTCCTTAGCATTAGCTAGTTTATCCACCACCTGATCTTCTTTTCCTTAGTCTTCACTCCAGCCTGTTTCACACAGTCCTTTCCTACTCCTTTCTCTGATTTTATCTACACCCCCTCTCCATCCTTTCCAAATCTGCTTCTGAGAGGCCCGTAGCCTTCATCCTCCGTCTTTAGCAGTGGCTCCTTATGCTGGCAGGGTTTGATTGCTTTTGCTCAGCTTTCTGCAGTGCTCTCCTATACCCAGAGAGTATTTAAGATCAACAGAAAACTGCAGAGCTGGGATTTAGCCTCCTGCACTCCTAGCAATAGCATTGGGTGGAAAACTACTTGTCTGTACAGAGCAGCATTTGTGTGTGTGTGAAGCAGAACCAGGACACTCAAGGGTGTTTGTGCCATGTGTGATGTGTCGGTGCCAGGGAAGGTGCCCGTTACTCCCCTTTAGTGGCCAAGCTGGCCTGCTGGCACCTTCCCATCCCCAGCTCTGCCTGGAGAATGTATCCCTGGGGAGCTTTATTCTAGTATTATAAAAATCTAGTGTTCTAGTATTATAAAAAGGAGAGGATCCGGCAGTGCTGATGTACTTTGCTGCTGCTTTAAAACTTGTGAAGATGGCCAAATGAATGATAAGCTCACTTATTTATCTGTCGTTCCTACAGGGCTCGGGTGTGATAAAAGCAGGTTTTGCAGGTGATCAAATACCAAAATACTGCTTTCCGAACTAGTAAGTATTCTTCTGGTCTTGGTAAGTTCTTAGTACTGTGTACCAATTCTTTGATACATAGAGGGGAACAATGGTCCAGCTTTGCAACTGTATAAAAAAGTTATTCGTCTGCCTGCTTCACAGAAGCATCAGGGAGGGGAGATCTCTGCTATTACGTACTTTGAGATTTTCTGGGGGACACACACCATAAAAATGACTTATCATTTTGTCAGGCTCAACACCCAGCCAAAGATGTAGGATCCTTTACTCTTGAGACACGAGGAAAAGGACCGAGAAAAAGACAAAGTTGGGATGAGAGGTGTGAAGTCCTCTGTATTTCTTTGGTGTGTGGTCTGATGTCTTGATTCCTGCCAAACTTCCTTGGAAGTTTTCTGAGAGTTTTGCTGGAAGAAGGACTGCTAGATCAGGAACTCTGAATAGTGAATGTCTTTTATTTTCAATGAGGTGGATTTTTAATGAGTGTATTTGTGTTCTGAGCGATGTGTTCTGTATGGTGAGGTGGGGTGTGGGACTATAAATGTCTAATCTGAGATGCCTACCTGAGGTCAGGCAACATCATGTGGATCTATCACCTCAGACCATTGCTCACTCTGGCTGTGTTCCCCCCAGGCACTGTTGGAACAAATAAGTCCTGAATCACCAGGGAAAGTGTGGCCAGACTCAGCTGGCTTATGTCCTGCCAGGTCAGAGCTGTCTACAATCTGTTCCCTTCACCTCTGATTTTGAGATTAGCTGAGAGCAAACCTGGGTCCATCTGCACCTGGTAGTGCCCCCATACTTGCCCAGAACTTTGAAAGCACTGGTTAGGACAGAGAGGAACACGAAGTAGTTAATCCTTGGGTGTATCTGATCTCTCAGCATTTATACTCTTGCCTCTGTTCTAGTGTGGGCAGACCGAAGCACATTCGTGTTATGGCTGGTGCTTTAGAAGGGGACATTTTCATTGGTCCAAAGGCAGAGGTAAGAAAACCTCTATGCTGCACATCTCCATATATCTCTGTATGCTGCTGTAAGGAGTGGGCTGTAGCAGTTGTGTTTAAAAGGGCTGTGGTTCCTTTGTGCCAATGCATAGATCTGAAGAGCAGAATAGATTGTCACTTTTAAGTGTGTCCAAGGTGGAGCGGGAAGCTTAATGAAATTCTCGTGCCAACCTGCTGACCACAGACTATTTCCCAAGTCCTTCTGTATCCTTCCTTTTTTTTTTCTAGGTTACTTCTAGGTCTGTGTGGTTACATTCCCATCTTCTTGAATGGGAACTTTAGAAATGGGCCCTACTTGGTTGCCTTCTATCTCCCTGGTGTGGACAAGAATCTTGCTTTCCACACTCCTGCATTTGTCAGCACGGAGTCTTAGGGCCTCACATTTCTCGTGAGCCCTCCAAACTAGATTCCCCAATACCAGCCTGTTATATTTTGTATCATGACTGAGCTGGAAGAACAAAGATGCCGTTTGATAGGTGTCTGTATGTTGGCTTGAAAACTGTTTGGATGGAATGTGTTCTGCAAACACAGTATAAAAAGACCTTGTTTAATCTCATTAATACTTCTCTAGGAGAGATGTTTGTGGTTAATGTTCAGTTTTTGCCCTATATGCTAGAGATTAATTGTCTTTAAGTGAATAAAAAATGAGTCTGCCAGATGAAATCATAGTCATAGTGCTCAGAAATCTGGTTTTGAGTCTCTGACAGGTATGCTCTATTGTCCTTTCTGTTTGCTCAGGAGCACAGAGGTCTCCTCTCGATCCGATACCCGATGGAGCACGGCATAGTGAAGGACTGGAATGACATGGAGCGCATTTGGCAGTATGTGTATTCAAAAGACCAGCTTCAGACGTTCTCAGAGGAGGTGAGATACCTCATTACAGAATGGCACAGGTGTCATTCAATGTGTGTTGTACAACGGGAGCCTTGGAAGTCTAGGAAAGATTTGGGACTTTTCCTTTGCTCTTCTTTCTAAATGTGTCTGCTGTTAAATTGGACTCTTTCACCTCTCAGGAAATAGTGCACAAAAGTGTCCAAGCAGAATTCCTCCCTAGTTCTGGCCTGACTGAGAATCTGACTTTCAGCATTTGTTATTCACACTCTCTCTAATGATTCTGCTGTAGGCCAAGTGCTTCTAACTTTTCCTGCTCTGCCTGCGCATCAGGCACATCCACTTGGCAGTGACATACATTGAAGAGAGGAAGGAGGAAAACCACAATCCTTTGGTCTGGAAGGAGCTGACCAAGAAGTTATTAAATGACTGAGAGCAGTAGGTTGTATAGGTGGAGTAGGAATATTTCTGCCTGCTTGTGCTAAGACCATATGCATTTACCCTTTCTTAGGGTCTGTGTATTTTGGCTAATCTGGCTGGCTTTTGGCACTGAAAGTCATCTTGTTCATCCTTCACAGAACAGGAACAGTCACACAGCAGATTTCCTAACACTTCTTCATAACTAGACCAGAGCCCTGCTGGTTCTCCAATTTAATAGAGGTTATTCACAGTTTAGCATACCTCAGTACCTGAAATTATTCCCTTTTACCTGTCCTCTTGCACTAGTGGTACCTAAAGTGAATAAATATGCAGAGCAGAAATTTTCAGGAACACACATCTAGCTGCCTCCTGGTTACTGCAGCACGGCTCCTTCTTTTCTTACCAGCATCCTGTGCTGCTCACGGAAGCACCTCTAAACCCGCGCAAGAACAGAGAGCGTGCTGCTGAGGTGTTTTTTGAGACCTTCAATGTGCCAGCACTATTCATCTCCATGCAAGCTGTGCTTAGCCTGTAAGTGTGTTTTGTCTTTGATTTGTGTTTGTGAAGTGTTGCTGTGAAATCCGTTTTTTTTACAAACAACAAAACAGAAGACTGTACTCGTGTCTGACTTATCCCGTTTTCAAACAAGAACTGAAATTCAATTTTAATTTCTGTAATACGGAGTTTACAAGAATTTGCTGAACTATGAACTAGGTTGTTGGGTTTTTCTAAGCCCTCTTTCTGTGAAATCTCTGCTCCCTGAGTTGAGCTTGGATGTGCTACATGCTTGGGGTCACTTGGGACTGCTTGCTCTGATGTGTTTGTTTGCCCCTTTGCTAGCTATGCTACTGGGAGGACTACAGGAGTGGTGCTAGACTCTGGGGATGGCGTCACCCATGCGGTTCCCATCTATGAAGGCTTTGCCATGCCTCATTCCATCATGCGGATTGACATTGCCGGCCGGGATGTCTCACGCTTCCTGCGCCTCTATCTCCGGAAGGAAGGCTATGACTTCCACACCACCTCAGAGTTTGAGATTGTCAAGACCATCAAGGAGGTGATGTACTGTCTTTTTATCCAAGAAAGGATTTCTGCCCAAGGGAGGTTGTGACTTGTGAAGTCTAATGGGAAGTGCCAGCCTACCCATTACTAATAATAGTTCCACACCTCATTCCTTTGTCTGCCTGAGGGCCACCAAGGTGGTTAAAGGACTGGAGCATCTCTCATAGGAGAAAAAGCTGAGAGAGCTGGGACTGTTGAGTTGCAAGCAGAGAAGGGTGGGGAGCATCTTGCCAATGTGTTAATATATAGATATCTGAAGGGAGAGTGCAAAGAAAATAGAGCCAGGCTCATTTCACTGATGTCCAGTGACAGGACAAGAGGCACAAACTGAAGCACAGGAGGGTCTGTCTGAACATAAACTTTTTTACTGTGAGGGTGACCAAGCACTAGCACTAGTTGTCCAGAGAGTTGCGGAATGGCCGTGCTTGAACAAGGCAGGTAGAGAAGATGACCTCCAGAGGTCCCTGACAACCTCAACCGTCTCATAGTCTGGGAGACTTATAGTCAAGGTCACATCTAATCCCTGGTGAGGGGCTGTTCACATGGAGGTGAAGACAGGCTGGTGGTTCAGGGTCTGTTTTGCCTTTATCTGTGCTGCAGTTTCTCAGAGTCTGATGATATCTTTCACTAGTGCTGGACTTCAGGACAAGGCTCTGAAATCCATGGCAGGTAGGGATCACAAGTGGGAGGAAACAAATTGATGTTCATTCTCTAGTCTATGCATTTTGCTTTAAGGTTAATTTTAGCTGTGGAAAGTGTTGCACATTTCTAGGATAGGCTTTCTTGCCTTGGGAGAAGTTTGAATGTGCTGCCTGAACACACCATGGCAAGAACAAATCTGAGATCCTGGAGTTTGTCAGTTTGTTGTTTTTTTTTTTTAAAGGAGGAAAATATTAGGAAAGAAATTTGGAGATGTTGAGAAGTCTAGAGGAGAAATTACCTTAAAAGGGGAACTCTTAATACCTATTTCAGTGCAAACATTGTTCTCTGTTTCTTGGTTTGCTGTGAGAGCGGTCAAACACTGGAACAGGTTGCCCAAGGAGGTTTGTGGATTCTCCACCTGTGGAGGTACTCTAGAAGTGACTGGACATGATTTTGGGCAGTCTGCTCTGACCTTGCCTGAGCAATAGCGAAGCTTACTGTGGAATAGAAAATAAGGGATGCTGGAGCAGTTTGAAAAATCACAGTATTTTGTTTCCTGTAGTTTAAAATGGGAAGTGAGCAGCTTAGATCGCATTAAGAAATTTTTTGCTGTTAGCTTTTAGTTATCCTTTACCCTGTTGAAATGCAATAATGCACTTTGTTCGTGCTCTTAATTTGTTGTGAAGTTACCTGAGCCTACCTTTATGCAAGGTTAATGTCACTAAAGGTGTTGCAGGTGTGTGTTTTACTTTGCCCTACAGTAGGCTGGAAGCGCTCACAGGTTGTTTACACCATCTGCACTAGAGGGAGGTAGATTCTAAGCAGTAAGAGAGAGCTGGAAGCAAGAGGTGAGCAGCAGCTAGAGGGGGTGTGAGCATCCTCGATGGAGCTGTAGCATGAATAGGTATTTTACTTGATGTGAACCCAAAAGCTCTTTACCCCAGCACAAAATATTGTTGAAATTGGTCTCCTCAAAGAGATACATGGATTTTGATTGTTAGTGAGAAAAGTATTTTCTTAGAGGCATTTGGGTTTACCCTTCTCATCTCCCTCTCCCTGACTCTGTTTCCTCTCCAGCGTGCCTGCTACCTGTCAATAAACCCCCAGAAGGATGACACTCTGGAAACTGAGAAGGCTCAGTATTACCTGCCAGATGGAAGCACTATTGAGGTTTGTAAGGACCACTCTCAGAGGATTCCTCATGTGAAGCTTGGGGTTTCCAGAATAGCCTTCTGCCTAGTGATGGGAAATTTAATGCAGTGTTAAATGGGAGGGGATAATTTTAAAAGACCAGAACTGATCCCAGACTGTTGACTGGGCAGTAGAATTTTTAGGGGAAGAGAATATTATTAGAAACCTCCCAACTTCTACTGGAAGTCCTGGGTAAGGATGTAGTTTGATGATGGGGACTCTGAGCTGTTTGAGTGCAGGTTCTGGTCTAGCAGATCTTTATGCAGATCAGGTATAGAGTGTGAGTTGTAATCAGCTCACTGTAAATTCAGCAGTGCTTTTGCATGTGGCTTTTGACTTACCTAGAGGTGCAGAAACAATTGCTTTGAAGAGAGTTAGGAAGACTCCTCAAAAGACAGCCCTCTACAGAATGGTTGAAGGAGGGGAAATACAGGTCTTACCTCCAGCACCAGGGGTAGACCTGCTCCCTTTTCTGCCAGTGATCTGCTGTATGGGGCTGAGCAAGTTTCTTCATCTCTTTCATCTGCAGAATGGAAGTAGTACCTTCTCTAGGAGCAGTAGACCAAACTGGTGTACACTTGGGAGCTAGCAATGCAGTATGAATGTCCTGGAAACTTGGTTACTGTGAAGTTTCACCTAAGACAAGTCCAAACTGTAGAGAGTGAACAGAGCCACACTGTACTCTCTTCCCCTCTGTGCTTACTTCTCCCTTGCAGATTGGCCCTGCCCGTTTTCGGGCCCCAGAGCTCCTGTTCCGGCCAGACCTGATAGGGGAGGAATGTGAAGGACTCCACGAAGTGCTCGTTTTTGCCATTCAAAAATCAGACATGGACCTGAGGCGAACACTGTTCTCCAATATCGTGCTGTCTGGAGGCTCCACGCTTTTCAAAGGTTCCTGCCTCTCCTCTTTCAGGGAGCTGTAACACACCTGAGCTCTTGCTTCCTTCTCATGTGAAACTGGGAAGATAACATAGATCACCCAGCTTGTCCTGTGGGATGAGGGCTGTGGGAACTGCTCTCTTGGGTTATTCTCTAATTTTCTGAGTCCTGGTCATACCCTTTTGGGCATGCAAGACACCTCTGCCCTGCACGTTGCTTCCTGGGCTCAAAGGGCTTTTTCCTCTTGTTACTCTGCCTGTGTGACTCATTTCTGCTGCTCTACTTCAGGGTAGTTGAGACCGGGTACCTAAAAGGCTCTTGCACCTCCTAAGGTTCCTTTAGGTCTTTGATGTGTGGGAGAGTCCAATGGTCCCAGTACTGCATGAAGCGTCAGCTACACGTGTGCAGAAAGCTTTCGCCCCATTCACTTAAATATACCCTCTGCCAGAGCCTGTTGGCCTGTTAACCCACAGGTGGACATCTCCAGATAGGTCCTGGTCTTCCTGTTCTGACCTGCTCCCCGGTGCAAATGGGCTGGACACAGGAGGAATGCTGAGGGAATGATGAGAGAACTGGCCCACCTGTGTTCCTAGCTAAAAATCTTGTGTCCTTGTCTCAAGTTGCTGCTGAGGCATAGAGCCTGTTGTGCCGGTGTTTGAGGTCTGCCTGAGGGAGAGAGAATCCCATTATCCCACTGGCTGTGTTCTGCGCCTCTCCAAACTGGTCTCACTCTGATATCTGGGGTGGTGTATTTGAGTAGGGCTGCACAGGGCATGTCCACATTGTTAGTAGATGGAACCTGGGATTTTGCTGAGAGGCTCAGACTACATGTTTTCTGTCTTGTGTAGGCTTTGGTGACAGGCTGTTGAGCGAAGTGAAGAAATTAGCTCCGAAGGATGTCAAAATAAGGGTAGGAACAATCTCTTTTGTGTTTATCACTTACTATGTGTGTTGCTGTGTGGCCTTTAAAGAACCATGCTGGGAGTGCAGCTGCCATTTGCTTCAAACCAGAAATGGCTTTCATGAGACATCCCAACAGCCTTTCCTGTTGTGATGAAAACCTTTTTGGTTTCATTACTAAGAAGGCGGCTCTTCTGACAACATGATCCAGGATCCTGGACTGCAGTGGCTGTTTTGAGGGGAAGCTGCTGGGTGTCTTTCTGGTGGGAGGGACCATACCTGTGTTTGTGCGCCGTCAGCTGCAGTGACATCAGGGCAACATGCCAGGAGGAGCAGACTGGAGCTTGGGAAGTACTGACCAAGTCTCTCTTTTTCTCCCAGATATCAGCTCCTCAGGAGAGATTGTATTCCACGTGGATTGGGTATGTACTGCAGTGACACGTCTTGCTGTGGGGTGCGGGCTGGGGAGGCGCAGCCTGTCAGCACTTAAGCTTTTGTCCCTTCTGGTGCTGCATGTCAGGAGGGTTTCAACACTCTGCTACATGATGCTCAGCACAGTTACTGAGCCTGACTCCCTCAGCACTGCCAGCCCTTGTACCTTTTCTGTCCTTAAAGCTTCTGCAGGACCTGTTAATTTTCCTCGTTTTACCGGTCTTGACATCCAGTCTAAGGCAGAACAAGCCCATAGGTAGTACATTGCTTAGGGCAGAGGCTCTAGGTACGTTCTCCCTCTTGTGTATGTCTTTGCTGCACATCAGGAGAACTAAACTCTGCTCTATAATCCTAGAAAGTGAGAGCAGATCCGTAGTGAAGAGCACTGGTGTTGGGAGGAGCAGTCGCAGGTCATTTGGGAGGGGTGGCTGGTGCCAGGCTGGGCACGGTTGAGGCCAACAGGAGAGGAGGTGGCTGTCCAGAGCACGTTTCTGTTGCAGGTAACTGGGAGCCTCAGAACCTTTCTGACATGGGGAAGTGTCACACAATAGAAACAGCTCATCTCTGCAGAGATGATAAGAGTGCTCCCAACACTAACCTGTAACATACCTGTCTCTCCCCAGTGGTTCTATCCTGGCCTCACTGGACACCTTTAAGAAAATGTGGGTTTCGAAAAAGGAATATGAAGAAGATGGAGCTCGTGCCATCCAGCGACAAGCCTTCTAGCCCTGGGACCTGTCCTCAGTCTCCTCCGAAGACTCACTTCAGTTCTAAACTCGCTTTTCTGAGTCCGAGTGTCTGAGAGCTGCCTGTGTGTGTGTGTGTGCCAGCATGCCCCGATGTCACTGAGCAGGCGACAGCAGCAGGAGGGTTGTATTAGTACTACTAACTACTTATTTTTTTATTTTATTTTTGTGTTGGGTTTTTTTTGTTTTGTTTTGTTTTTTTAAAATGGAAAGGAGAAAATACCAATCTGAATTTCTCCAGAACGGCCCATTCCTTTTTCATTTCAGTCTCTTAATTTCTGTATCGCAATCACATTTGTCACTTTAAAACAAAAAAAAGCAAGCAAAAACAAAGGGAACAGCTTATAGGAACTGCCTAGCAAGCCTGAAGGGAGCCAACCACTGCAGACTGCTCACATGGGCTTTAGTCAGCGGACTGCAATGCCTGGATTGTCTGGAAACACATAGCTGAAGCCCCATCGCTACTTTGCTCTTCAGCAGTGTCTTCACCATCAGTAGGTTTTTGAAGTTGTTTTTAATATATTTTTTTTTTATTAAGAGAAGGCACATTCTCAACAGCTAAGCCCATTTGCCCCCACTGTTTTTGGTGCGTGAGTGCGTGTACGCATGTGTAACTTCTTAGCCTGATGTGCGGGTCTGCACCGCAGCTGGAGAAGTTGGTGATAGGACTTAGTTTGTATTGCATGGAGTAGAACAAAGCAAATCTAATCAGCTGTCATTGTACTAGACGGTTATTCTCTTGTACCTTTTTTTAAATACCTTTTCTCCTCTGGAAGCAAGTGCCCCAGAGTGGGGGTAAAGGCACTTGTTTGTTCCCCCTCAACCTGCCAACATATACAGTGCTGAGTTCTCATGTTTGTTCTCTGTAAGAGTCGAGGCTGTTTCCCTCCTTCCTGCCATGTCAGGCCAAAGGGAGCATGTATCTGCAGCCAGGCATAACTCTTGTGTACTTTATCCATTCTGGGGCAAAATAATAATCGGAAAGGTGCATTGTAATGTAAGAATTGTTTTAGTTATTGCAATGTCTGAGGATATCTCAAATACTGACCACAGCACCTGGGAATTACGCTTTGGGTCTTCTTTGATCACCTGCTACCCCGCTGTCCGTTGTTTGATGTTAACACTGTTTACAGCACACATGCTTAGTGGAATCGCCAGCCCTGCGACACTGCACAGCAGCTGCTCTTTAGGGTGTCTCCCTGTTCTCTATGAATACGCTGAATGAGAGGACAATAAACTGTACCAGGATGTTGGTGGGAGCAGCAGCTTTGTGAGCAGGAGGCTGTGGCAGTGGCCACGTTCTGTACTGCTGATGCCTTTTTGCTCACCTGGTGGCTGCTTCACTTCTGCTTTCACAGCCATGGGCAGGCCTGCAGCTCTGCTTGCATTGGCATGTGTCACTCTTTCACTCTTTCCTCCTTGTGCATTATTTGGTGCTTTTTTTTTTTCCCCCCATCCCATTAATTTTCTGCAGGACCTGGTGGTAGCGGAGCTGGAGTTTCTCGGTGGCAGTTCATCCCTGTTCCCTCCTTTCTGTTCATTGCTGTGCATCACCTCAGGGTCACCCTCAAGCACAGAGATGGGGTGAGAGCTGGGGGGCTGCCCCAGCTGAGAGGGATGGCAGCAGCAGCACGCAGGGTGCTGCTCCAGGGGGAACCACTGTGCTCAGAGAGGCTGGAGCTAGGCAGTTGGGGTGGTCTCTTCCCAGCTGAGGCCAGGTTGCTTGTTCACTTACCCCCATCAGAGCAGAGTGTGTATTTTAAAGCAAGAAACTGTCAGAAAAGAGCAGGCAATGCTCAGCCTTATTCTGCTGTAAAATCAGTTGTGTTCTTGCGGGTTTGTTGCAGCGTGCAGAGGGGAAGAAGCAAACCCTTCTCGGTGCAGTTTGCACACACCCCAGGCAGTGCCAGTGATCTTCCCCCAGCCCCCCTGCTGGCCTGGCAGAAGCAGCAGCGCTCTATTTTGTAACCTGCAGTGACTGCACTGAAAGGTGCCGCCTCCAATCGCATTCATTTGATCTGCCTGACTGTTCCCTCGCACACTGTCCAAACCATGTTGCCTGGTGGTGCCCAGCATATTTAAATAAAGTCATTCATATACAACTCTGAAGCTTCCTGGCCTCATCTTCCCACATTTGCAATTTTCAGGAGGTAACTTGCGTTCTTCTCTTGCCTGTGCAGAATTGTTGCTGGCCAGTTTCTGCAAGGAGGCACCATTTCTGGTCCAGGATTACCTTCCTGATCTGGCTTTTGAGCTGAGGGAGGAGAGGCCTGGGCTGCAGGCCTGGGCTGCACTGCTGGCCTCCCCAAAAAGGCAGGTGATACCCCAGCCTGCTGCTTCTCTGCCCCCTGCATGGGGCCAAGCCCCAGCACAGTTTTGCTGTTTTTCTCCCATACAACCACAGCACCACATGAACCCAGCCAGGTGTGATCCACCTGTTAGAAAAATCACCAAGCATTACAGAAAAGATCATCTTTAATTTATGAAATGAAGAATCATTCTCAAACTTGGTTAGAAGTTGCACAAATAACTTACGATTGAACCATCAAGAGCTACAGAAGCCTCATGGCAGGAACGCTTTGGTCCAAGGCAGAAGGCAGCCGCGTCCTGAGGCAGGATGGCAGGTTTGTGAGCTGACACCGCACAGGGAACCTGGCACTAAACACAAACAGCCCGTCCCTAAGCACACAACGCTTTCGAATGCTGCCTGCACCCTCCTCCCGCAGGCAGCAGGGGCAGAGCTCTGCTTTGGCACATCTCCACCTGCCCTCAAACCTGCTGCAGGGATTGAGACCCTTCGGTGACAACCTGCCCCAACCCCTCCCCGCCAGAACCAAAGACCAAACCCCCTGCTCTCCTCCTTGGGTCCACAGCTCGGCAGCCAGGTGAGATGGTCAAACTCTGGGCCACCATTTCAATGGAGAGGAGCTGAGGTGTCCATCTCTTTGCACAGTGGTAAAATCTCAACCCTGTGACTGCCCAGCATTATGTCAAACAGGCTCCTAAGAGGAACTGAAGGCACAAAAGCAAGACTCGGTGTCTCCTCCAGGCTGTGCTCTCCCCCTGCGGGAGGGGAAGGCTGCACCACTGGGTCACCTCTGCGGCCCTGAGCAGGGAGGCGCTTCTGTCGGCTCCATCGGGGTTGGTTCCCTGACCTCGGGGGCAGTGGAGGGGAGAGGAGGGATAAACACAGGCAACAGGATGAGATGTTCCAGCTCAGTGCTCTGAGCCCAGCTTAAGCCCAGTGCCTTTCCCAGCCCAGCAACAACTCCCCCTGCAAAGCCACAGAGGAGGGAGCCTCAGCATAAAATAAGCACAGCCAGCAGACCCTGGCTGTGCACGATACTGTCCTGGGAACAAGAAATGCATAAGAGTGGATTTGGTCCAAGAACTGCAAAACTGTATGTGGGAGAGGTTGAGGCCTTCAGGGTCCTCTCGACGCTGCTCTTCCCCTGGGTCACTTGGTCCCCTCAGGTGCCTCCGACTCCACTCCCCAAAGCTGCAGGGCTCTGGCAAGGAAGGGCTCCCTGTGCAGCCTCCTGCTCAGCTGGAGAGGCTGCGGTTCCCCGGGCCATGCCCAGGGCAGAGGACTGCACCAGGGGTGCGTCTGTCTCTAGCCCACGCTGCAACCCAGCACCTCCCTGCGGGGATGAGCAGCCCTCTGCCCCCCGGGCCAGGCTGGGATAAAATCCTCTTGCTCCTATGGCCAAGCGATCTATCCCAGGCCCCTGACACTGAACAACTCTGCCTTCCCCAGCAACCACCTCCCGGAATGAGTAAACATTGGCACTACAGCATTTCACAGTTAAACCCTAAACCTCAGGGTTTCTCAGCCCGCAATCCCTGTGCTTAGCCTGCAGTCCTGCACCAGCCTGGAACCACCAGAGCCCCAGGGGCTCAGACACCCCTAGATCGTTTTGACCTCCGGTGCTCGGCCTTCTGTCAGGCTTTGGCGCTGGGCCTTCACCGTCTGCAGACGCTTCCCATGCAAGCTGAACTGAGACCAGGTGAGGAGCTGCAGCAGCGCACATGCGATGGGTACGAAGACAAGAAGGTAAAAGCATCCCTGGCGAAGAGTTGGCTCCAAGGCTGCGGCAGACTCCAGCTTTGGCTGGGCACTCACCACATTGCTCAAGGGGTTGCGCTGGAAGATGTCGTAGCCTGGTGGCAGAGAAGGGTTTGTGAGGCTGGGGACAGTGGGGATGGACCCTTATCCATTCTCTCTGAGCGACTGGCCTTGGAGATGCAGAGACCAGGCACAGCTTAGCAAAAAGGAAGAGCTCTCCACACCCACCCAGGGTGCAGGACATAGTGGAGAACACTGAAGTCACAGGTCCACCCTCTCCTGCCCTGTTGCTGTCCCCAGGAGCATCCTTACCTGTGTACGCACAGAGCAGCCAGGTGCCGATCAGAGGGGCGAAGGTCTGGCCTGGCTTGGTGACCAGAGCCACCATCCCGAAGAGCAGCGCAGAGGCTGCCTGCTTCCTACGGTTCAGGACTAGATCCTCATCCACCAAGTCAGTCACCACTAGGTTGAGCAACTTACAAGTCCCTTCTGTGAACACTCGGTTGCTGCAGAACAATAGGCAAAGAACTGAATAAGGGCATCAAGAAACAATGGGAGGAGGTGAGAGATCAGAGAAAAATGGAAAGAGGGTGAAAAAGGTTCCCCCACACTTAAAAAAAGAATTTGAGAATCCCTGGTTACAGGAAGGGAGTGCTGCTAGAAATAAGCCTTGTGTACCTTGCAGCAATGCCTTGGATCAGTTCTGACCAGTCACACATACAGTCCTGGGGACAGGACACGCTGGGCCAGAAGCTCACAGGCAGCTGCGGCCCCAGGCTGCAGAGCAGGAGAGGAGCTCAGCCCAGCAGCTGGGTGAGGATCCTGCAGGCTGCCGGCAGCCCTTCCAAGTCTCTCTCCTGAACATTGCTCCCTCCCTCACTCTGCTGCAGGCACAGCCAGTGGGTTCTGCAGTGATCCATCCCACGGTCAGGTGCTGTCAGAGCTGGGAGCCACCTGGCTTCTGTGTGACTCTGACTACTGTACCCTGCCTCCCACTCCTCTCCATGCAACAGAGACAAGACATTTCCCTTCCCAGATGGCAGAGGGCAGGAAAACCGAGTGCTGCCTGCCTACCTGGCAATGAAGATGCAGAGCAGATACACCTGGTCAGGTCCTGCCAGGAGCATGACAACGCTGAGAGCCAGCTTCAGGAAGAAGAGTCCTCGCACCACAGCATAAACCCCACAGCGGCGGCAGAGGGACAGGAAGTAGAGGTTGTTGAGATGGGGGGCAATGTAGGAAACACCTGAAAAGAGAGGCACAAACAGCTTGAGGGAGTTTCAGTATCCCCCACGACTGCTGCCAAGAAAGAGAACAGGCTGGCTATCGCCAGCAGAGCTGTAGGACACATGGGACAGAAGAGCGCCCACGTACATATAGAAAGCTGCGGCAGATTTACTCAGTGGCTTTGTGGCACAGCACACGCTCTTCCTGCCGAGGGAGGCCACCTTCCATCAACCTCATGGGCAGGAAGGAAGAAAAGACTTGCCCAGTGTCATGCAGGGGCTGGGACTCAGTCCTGGAGCAGAAATGAGAGGGACAGGAGAGTGTGACCAGACCTGGACCACACAGAACCCTCCCAGGGTAACTCCAGGACATACCTCTGGCAGCCTGTAAACGGTCCATGTGCCACACAAAGAAAGGGATTAAATTCAGGGCTGTTCCCTGCTGCATGCTGGGGACACTATCTGCAGCCACTGATGCTCAGAGCAACACCTCTGTGGAGTCTAGGCCAGAGTCCAGCACACCAGGCTCATCATCACTAGAAAAGGCTCCCAATTACTTCTGTGCTCAGGAAGGGCAACTCAGAGGTGCCAGGGAACCACGTGGGGTGTGCACATGTGTGAATCTTACATCCCAGAGACCTGCATGTGAGCACACCTCTCCCCCAATGGAGTTTGGGAAGAGCGAATCCAGACTCAGGCCAGGTCCTAACCCAGCTGCTCCCTCCAGTCCTACCCAAGACTCACCAAGCAAGAAAGATCCAGTAGAGACTGAGATCTGGTCTGACAGCAGGTGCTCCAGGAACAGAGGGAAGAAGTTGCTGTTAAAGTGGCAGTGAAAAACCTGTGAAGGCAGCATGCAGATGAGCTGGTCAGCGGGAACAGCAGTAAGAGAGGACAGAACAAGCTAACAGCCCTCCGCACTCTGTTATCTTAGGAGCCCTGTGCCAAGGGACCATGCAGGATAGGCCTGGAGTACTTCAGCAGAGCAAGAGCTTGGCTGTGGAGTTTATGACACTGTAGGCTTTGAGACCACAAAGCTGCAACGCCACCAGCCATGCCCACCACGTGCCTGGGGTCAGCACCCCCTCACAGCTGCCGAGGCATTGCTCGCAGGGCTCCTGCTCAGCACGCAGTGCTGCCGGGGCACGCAGGGCAGGAGGTGACAGCAGTCACCACAAGGGTTTTGGGGGGACAGTGGCATGGCAGGAGGGAGGAGGCAGCTGTCAGGAGGACAAGGATAAGGCAGCAGCGAGGCTTGAACAAAGATGCAGACCAGCATCAAGAGCCTGCCTGAGGAGAACTGAGGGATACCCAGGGAGGCGGGAGCTGTACCTGCAGCACACAAAGCTGGGCAGGCTGCCAGCATTTGGTGGTAATCACTGAGGAGGATGAAGAACAGAAATGGCAAAAGCCAGCTGGGAGGTGGATCCAGCTGGACTGTGAGAACAGTGATGTGAGCCTCAGGAGAGCAGAAGGGAGGAGGAGACTGTGCCTACAGCCAATGCCAGCAAACTGCACTCCTGAACTCGTCCCTTCCGTGAGTCCAGCCTTGTGCTTCTGTACCCCAGATGGGCTGCACAGAGCTCAGCCAGCCCCGTAATCCAGCCTGCACTGTGGAGAGAGGAACGGAGCGCCCCACAGCTTGCTAAGGAAGTATCCTCAGGTCACAAGCAGGGAGAGTGGCTACCAGATGCTGAACCAGGACGCACATGCAGGAAGCTCCAAGAGCAAGTGGGTGCTGGAAACACCTTTGCCCTTCCTGGGGAATTCCCATACAGGTGTATCACCTCCTCTAACAGCCAGAGCCAGCGCTCATCCTCTGAATCACAGACATGTCGCTGCTGCACCTACCTGGACAAGGTTCATGCAGACAAACCAGAGGAAGTTGTGATGCCGGGAGAGCTGCTGGAGATACTCTGCTAGAGTGATCCTCTTCTCCTGGGGGACGGAATGTTTCTCAAGGTACAGCCTGAAGGGAGAGGAGGAAAAAAAAGCAATTGTAAATCCCTCGCAACAAGCAGGGGAGCGCCCCCAGCTCTCCTTGTGTAGATGCAGAGCTGTCTCTCCTCAGCTCCCATCCCATCCTTACCCCTCCCTGGACCAAATGAAACCAGTAGAATCTACAGTGTTTGCTTATTCCTAGCAAGAACCACAGGCAACAGGTCTCCCAAAGAACATTTGTCTTCTGAACCCAAAATTCAGATTTCTGTCCATAGAAGCATTCTCCTCTTATTAGCCATTCCACTACATATATGCTCCTCCTCCAGATCCCTGCAGTTAGCTCACATGGCAGACCACATCAAGATGTGCTGTGTTACTACAGCATAATGCTGGCAGCTCATAGCAAAGTAAGGCAGCCCAGGGAAAAGCAAGGGAACTGAATGGGGAAAACCAGCTGCATTGTGGCCTACCAGCAGCCCAGCCGCTATAAGGAAGCTAAAGCGAGCAAAAGGGTAAGAGACATTTGCTTGTCCAACCCCACAGGACATGAGCAGCGAGGTGGTCTCATGCAGGAACGCTTTCATGATAAGCTGCTTCTGACATTTTGCCACTCACAGGCCTCACTGGGTGCTCTAGATATTAACTCATTTCATATTCCAAACACTGGATGGCTCATACAGCAGGTCAGGGCTCTGCCTCCAGTTTGGGCCAGGGATGTCACGAGATAGTTTTGTCGTATTTTCAGAGCGCCTTAGGAGCCAGTGTGACAGAGGTGATTCTGAAAACTGTATCAACAGACAAGAACCACAGACTATTAACAAAAGTCTGCCTTGTCCTGGATCTTACCACGGATTTTATTTACTGCAGTGCATAACAGAACTCTGCAGTTCTACGCCAGGCCTTTGTCCCTGCTGCAGAACTGGTGACACTTACTCTTTTAGGGTTGATTCCTGGTCCCATTTTGCTTTCCCATCAGCCTCAAACCGCTGGCGGAGCAGCTGTGTGGACAGGGTAAAACCAATGATGGAGCAGAGGGCCAGCACGACGCAAAATATGCGAAAGGAAAAGAAGTCCTCTTTGTTCCACACTGCGTAGGACATGAAGACAGAGAGGGAGCCTATGGCACTGAAGAGGGAGCAGTAGAAGTTGAGGCTAGTCCTGTCTTTTGCTGAAACAGCCAGGTCTGCGAGCAAGGCGTTGTGATGGAGGTCAACCATGGTGAGAAAGCTGTCGTACATGCAAAGGCAAAGAAGGAACTGCAAACCAGGATGAGCCCAGGCAACCCAGAAAGCCAGGAAAGAGATGGCAAAGAGGGGGCCATTGTGACTTAGTGCTCTGAGCCTCTTCAGAACTACTTCTGGGGAGGAAATCTCTGCTCCTGGCCTGCAACAGAAGACAAAAACTTTAGACATCTGGACAAAATTCTGCATGACCATGTATTCTCCCTCTACAAAGGAGTCATGTAAGTGGCATAGACACAAATACAGCTTTTGCTCATGTAACGAGCACCCACAACGGATACCTTCTCAGCTAATATCTGAACACAACTGAAAACGTGGGTTTAAGAAGACCAAAAAGTATGAAGAAAAGGGTTGTTTTTTTGGTGTGGGGTTTTTTTTTTGTATTTTGTTTTTTTTTTTCCCTCCAGCCTCTTCCTGATAGCACTGCACTGTCTGCACTTTGTACAACAAAAATGATTTCAACGAGTACTTGTAAATTTTACTAGTTGCAGGAAGCCACACCATGATTTGCATTACAAGCTTGACGTAAATACATGAGAAATTCTAACGGCCAACAGTGATCCACGATCCAGTGAGTTGGGGAACAACTGGTCTGAGGCATTCCAGGTGGAAATAACTGTCCTTTCCCCCTCTGTGTCTCCCAAACCACACACAGACACTCTGCAACACCCCACTAAGAGGCCTGGCCATACAGCAGGGGCTTGAGGTTTTAGATAACATATTTTAGGTTCTGTCAGGTGATTGTTAAGGGCTAGGGTCACATCTACCTGACAAGTGTATGACTTCCTCTATACAGCCAGATACTAAAATAACACGTAAAGAGCACTAAACTTCAAAGATGCCAGGAGAAGGAGGTATTTAAGAGTTTCACACCCCAGAAACCATTCCCACACCAGCATTTTAAAGCTGCCAATTTCACATCATCTCCCCCAGAGAATAAACAACTTCTCAGCCTCTGTTGCAAGTGGAACTTAACTTACTGCTGCGTGCTAAGGAACACTCGGTCGCTCAGCCAGCCAAACAGAGGATCATTGAGGCTGTTCCAGATCAGAAACACTGTCTAGGAAAGAACACAGGACAGTGAAACAAACCACAGGACAGCTCCCGCAAAGCCTCTGTTCTGTTAGCAAAGCAAGCAGTGCTGAGCTGGCACAGGGAACGACCAGCAGGAGCTGTCCCAGAGCACCCGCCCAGCCCCATTGCTGCTGTTCGATCCCCCTGTCTGGGGCAGCTGCCAGGTTAACACAGTGAGGCCAGTGTTTTTTCCTGCTTGTGAAACACCCCAACATCCCCAGAGGAAACACAGTCTTAAGAACAAAGTCTGTGTTTTCTATCCCAGCTTGTTCTATCTTTATTTAAGTGGGACAAACTGGAAAGCCCAGCTCAGCACTCGGACGGGTCCCTTGCTCCCTTCTCCAAAGGGAAACACTGCTGTTGCAACTAACGCTCTTCACACTTCTCATAGGAGCGGTCTTGGTTTCAGAATTTCTTACTTAAGAGGGCAGAAGCCTACGGAAAAGACTCACCTCTCCTATCCAAAAAGACAGTTTATCAATCTTGTAAACAGAGACAAAGGTGTCCACGTAGTACAGGAGGAATACGTTGTGCAAAATGGAAACAAACAGCGACAGGGACCCGTAGATCACTGCAGTGGGCAAATGAAAAAGCCAAGCCAACAGTCGCAACCCCATGTTGGTGCAGTCAACGTTCAGCTCCCTTGATCACCTCCATTTCAGATGGGATGTCTTATCCCAACACCTGCTACACCTTTGTTGGGGCCAATCCATGGTTGCTCCTGCAAGAGAGAAAAACAAAATAAAACAAACCCCACACCAATTAAACCAGGTTCAATTTCTTAATTAAAAGTTGAATCAAATTAATTGATAAATCTTCGTCTGCAGAGATCAGAATTCGTATTGCTTTGAGGAGCTGTTCAAAAGTGGATTGGAGGGGATTTAAGAGACGAGAAGCTGTCTGCTGCACTAAAGCTGTTTCACTAAGCTGAGGCCAGGCTGCGGGCTCCCGGAGGTACAACTGTCTCCTCGTGAGCAGGCTGCCCCGTCCTTTACCCTCTAATGTTCTTTGTTATCCAGCAAGTAGCCGATTAGCTCTTCCCAGCTCTTAAAAGGCAAGGTCACAGGTGGAATTAAGTTATATAGCTGCAAAAAAACAAAGCAGCCTTCAGAAAAATACACCTAGTCACTGACATTTTTAGATACCAGTGTAAATGTTTAGCCAAATAAAAATGACAGTGGCTGTGATGTAATCCCACACGCGCCTGCTTTCCCCCAGGAGCCACAGCTGACTGCACCTGGGCTGGCTCAGACAGCAGTTATTTATGGCAAGCAGCATTGCTGCTTTGTGGCACGACAAGACACAACCAGAATATGACGGCACGCAGCGGACACACTCCTGTCACGCAATAAAGGCAACCAAAAGTCACTCAGCAGCTGTCCAGCTTGTCTTGGGGTGGCCTGAATTTTAGGATCAGTGTCTGAGACAAAGATGCTTTGGCTGGACAGCAATACATATATGGAAATAAATGGTAACAGCAGCTTTATACCAGAACAAGCCACTGTATGTTCACAAGGGGCTGAGGTGTGAGGGGAGGACTCCTCACACCAGCATGGACCAGAGGTGGGACCACAGTCCTCCCTCAATATACTCTCATGCTTTTCAGACCAAGTCCCCTCTCACTCTGCAGTCGCTACCGACCAAAGACAAAACACAAGGCATCACTTCAGAGGCACTCGTGTGTCTGGTAAGATGTTAAGGGTCCTTACATCAGTGTATGTCAGCTTCTCCAGCCCGTGCCATCCTAAGAAGCCCTGTTCACAGAATACGCGTGATGGGCGACAACAAGGTCCCTGTCTTAACGCTGTCACAAGCAAGAGAAAGGGCTGAAGTCACTCCTATTTCAGCCCCCCGGGGTCTGCACTCACCCAGCTCGGACACGTCATGGGGACAACTTCACAACGTGGGATAACACTGAGCACATCAGAAATGGGAAACTACGCACCACGCCAGCCTTCTCGGGCTTGCGACATCAGCGGCAGCAAGTCCAAACGGAAGATCAAGGGGAAGAATAAACAGCTAGGTATGAAAACTGATGAAACTCAAGTCCCATTCAGCATTTCCCAAAAGCCATGAGTCTGACCACTTCTAGGCAAGATTAGAAAAGCAAAAATAACCATCCACTCTGCCTAGCCCAAGGAATTCCTCATAACTAGTTCATAAGAAGCAGGAACAGCATTTGTTCCAGCTAATTACATCACTAGATTGAAACTGCACGGCAGCTCCGCTCCCGGCCAAAGCGCTAGACCTCAACTGGATCCAACTGCAGAGCCCTGGTGGAGCTGAGCCACTGTCCTGTGACCCTGCCACACCAAAACCCATGCCAGACACAGCTAAGACACTGCCTGGAGGGGAATTCAGCCAGACAGTGAGCTTTTATAGGTGTAATTAAAGACAGACGAGCAGCCTCAAGGGGAAATGGCGTTTTGTGCAGTCATGAATTGAAAAGGAATCAAGAATTTGTGATGTGTAAAAAGAAAGGTTAAGAAGGGAGAGCTAAGCCAAGTGACCCACCAATGAGCCCTCTCTCTCCCCAAGAGCCTTCTGCAGAGAACTGGCTCACGGGCAGATGAAGCCACCAGAGCACTGGGTACCCTCACAAACGGGATGGAGAACACATGGACAGCATCATTTTGCACCATATGACACCCCAGCATATCCAAACCTTGACGACTGTGTGCACATCTAACATGACAACAAACTTCCTGAGACACAGAGATGAGGGAGACCAAAGAAGGTCAAATAAAGCGATCCAAGGACCAAGGCAGCTGAGGAGAGACTGAACAGCTGGGACTGCAGGCAGAGAGGAAAGGCCGAAGGGGGACACGACCGAGGTTTACAGTGGATAAGGTGAAGGTGGAACTATCGTGTGACAGGACACAAGAGCTGGGAGCATTCACTGTAACTAGCAGGATATCAGTTTAAAGCACACGAAAATACTTCTTTACCTGACAGGCAGCAAACACCTGACTTCTGCTGCTAAAGAAGGTTGCAGAGGTGTTATTCCCTCTAGCATTCCTAATCTGAGGACTTTGCATGCTGGGGGTGGATGACCAGAAAGTCCCCCAGCCAGCAGCCTGGCTCTTGTGCTCTCCCCCTAAATAGCATCTCCTGCTGCTGCCATGGGGCAGAACATGGGGTCTGACACCCCAGGGCAGTGCTAAACATAAACCTGGACTTGGCTTCACTACCCAATGCCTGCCTGAAAGCAAAGCCCGCTCTACGCTTGGTCCTTAGCGCTGCACTTTACACACGTACCAATCCAAATGGTGCTTCACTAAGCACATTATGCACAAGCCACAGCTGCTGAAGTTTCCAGAGACACCACATTTTGTCATTTATATGCTACAGCGCTGTTTAAAGAAGGCAAAGTTCCACTTCTCGCCTTCTTCTCCCTCGTCACTCTCTGACAGATGTGCAACCCCTCCAGCCAGCTGACATTTGTAAGTGATTTCACTTTGCTGGGATAGTTGTTAGGTCATTTTTCAGTTTTTTATTTTCCCTCCCCATCTGCAAACACACAGACAAAAAGAAACAAATCAGAGCTGTCCGTAAAAAGTCAATTCTGCTTCTACATCCAAAGCATTGCATTATTTAAGCCTGCCACACTGATATTTTCATAACCTTTTCCTTGGGATGGAAATTACTCATGGAGTATGTCAGAACTTTTCAACATTAGGCTTTAAGCAGTAATGGGAAGAGGAGCTGCAGGAGGGAATAGCTATCATTCATTCCCGCTGAACTTGTAACGCACACTCATAAAGCAACAAGCTCGTAAATTAGAAAGTAACAAGGCTTTATTTCAGAAACTCCCACCTCCGCATCTGACATCTGGCATTGCTCCTGCCAGTGACGTTTGCAGATCTTATCTCCTTGAGAAGGATGTTTGAATACTGGCTACCAGGAAAGCATTGCTTTTGTTTGAGAGTGCTGGCGTACGGCGGCTGGAAACACACCACAGCTTGGGGCTCGCACATCTGCTCCAACTTCCCAGCCAGCTCACAGCTGGATTCACAAGTCATCGTGTCCCACGGCAACTCAGCAACTCTCTGGCCTTACAACAAAGCTGAGCTCCAGCCTTCCACAGCGGAAGCCAATTGTACCAAGTTGGCAGCAGAGCCGCATACATGAATCTTGGCCTAACCCAGTCTTTTAAGCGGGGCCAGATGATTCCTATATGCTGAAGTTGAC
The DNA here is from genome assembly GCA_013399365.1 of Pampusana beccarii. Classification (NCBI taxonomy): domain Eukaryota; kingdom Metazoa; phylum Chordata; class Aves; order Columbiformes; family Columbidae; genus Pampusana; species Pampusana beccarii. The sequence continues at coordinate 788,964 of VWYH01009690.1, forward strand.
ACTCAGGAACCTGAAATAGTCATCTGCAGACCTGACCGCAGTAACAGGATGAGTCTCTCATTCATTTTCCACTATATGGGTAATACAGGCTGTAATATTCCAAATAATACTTCAGGATACATCTGTGCTTGCTCCAGCTGCCACTATGCTGCCTCTGCTGCCTAGTCTGGATTTTGGGTAGCTGACTAGAAAAAGTATACCAGCTCTGTGCCTTTGCATCCACTACACAATAAATCCATCAACTAGATAAGCCACCCAAAAGGGCAACCAATTTCTAGAGATTCCTCACGGCCAGACAGGACTGAGTGGCTGGTGGTCCAGCCCCATGGAAGCCAGGCCGGAACTGCGCCCGTGACAAACCTGCTGCCCTGTGACCTGTCCCAGCACGGCATCTGGTGCTGGGTACATTGATTCCTGACAGGTCCCAAAAGTGACATTCTCAGGCAGGGGACACAGATGTGGATGTCTTCCTCTGGTCGGGCTAATCCACCAGTGACAAGTCTGTTTTCTAAGCACAGACCAGGTTCTGCACACTCCTTCCTACCCAGCACATGGTACCCCAGGAGGCCTCCAAAGCACAGACACCTCTATGGGTTCACACCCCATGGAGCTACTTAGATTCTGGCAGGACTCTGCTCAGTGAGAGGGAAATCCATCCACGGAACTATTTCATTGACTGAAACTGAAAGAGACTTCACTTAAACCAAAAAAAGTCTCAAAATCCTATTCCTATCCCAGGAAAGCTCCTATCTAGGCACACTGCACAAAATTAGGCTCCTCTGGCCAGATTTGATTCCATGCACCCTCTTAGAGGCAGATATATCTCCAAGACTCTCAGTTTCTCCACCATACTACGTCTGAAATCCTACCACCACATTTCCTCAGATAACCTGCTTGCTGACAGGGGGCCTGGAGGGAACACCAAACACAGTCCCACATGAAATGTTAAAGAACTCCCCAGACCCCCAGCAGCTCGGTATCTGAACTGTAAAGCAATGAAGCCTTTGAAAACCTGATACCACCTGTGTCAGGTAAGGAAATGTGCCACTACGAAGAGACTCTGAGGGCACCTCCCAGCACTGTTTACCAATTCAACAATCACAGATGGCTCTGTATCATGAGAGATTGGGTAATACCCTTCTTACAACAAGCAATCTAGTGCTTCCATCACTCCTGCAGCGTTCATACACGTCAACAGAACTGCCACACAGACAACAATTAACACCTTGAACCAGCTGGCAGTTTCTGTGGAACTGTGCTCCCGCAGAGCAATCTCATTAAATCAGATCTCATTCCGTAACAAGATTACAAGGTTCGTTAATAGAGGTAACCGGGTAGATCTCATAGTCTTGGAATCTGGTAAGGCATTTAACTTAACAGCAAGCTGCATCCCTTTTCTTAAATTTCGTTGTTTTACAGTGTAAGAAAAATATATTAGATAAAGAACTGGTTTTCCACGATGTTACCATCCACATAAGTGCTAATCCTATAGCAGACATCCACAGCACTGCTACGGGGACCATTGCCAGGTAACCCTGGCCTAAATTACCGATTTGGAAGTAAATGTGAAACCCTTATGGAAAACAACTCCCAAGAATGGAATCACGGAAGGTAGGGGATGGGATTACTGCACATATAGAGCCTATTCTTGTTAACACATAAGAGGAAGCACAGAGGAGCAGTCTGGTTTACTGCTCTGCCCGTGCAAACTGGGAGCTTCTGCTACAGTATCTCCATCTTCTCACCAGGGAGACTTTTCACCAACGCAAACCATTCAAAGAAGATGTCACCTCCCTGGCTTCGGCCACCAGCCTCATGCCGCTAACCAAAGGAGGCCTGGCTGCCAAGTACACCAGAGACCTCTGTGACTTTTGGGCCTGATAAACACAGCCACGGGTCACCAACCAGATCAGCCAACGTCACCCATGTGGGGGAGAAATGCGGGGAGCAAGGTGGTGCCTGCAGGCCGAGGCCGCAGATGGGGACGCCATTTCTTTGGTTACCAAGAGGACAAGCCCAAGCGGCTGTGCCGCCCCCAGCAGCCCACCCACAGGTCCCTCCATGCTGAGGGGACACCTGGCAGCCCCGGCAGAGAACGCGGTGGCCGGATGGGGCATAGCCAGCGTTTCCCGGTGGGCTCAGGCTCCATGGCAGCCGAGGGCCCATCTGGAGTTGTGTTGCCATGCAAGGGGAAGGTGTCACAGACACATGGCAGCCAAAGCCCCGCTCCACACCTCCAGGCTGGGTGGGGCGATGCCAGGGCCATCTCTCTTTGCCGGGACTCAGCGAGGGGGTGAGAGCCAGAGCCAGACCCGACCGGCTCCGGAGCGGGGACAGGACTAAGGCCCCTGTCCACGGGCACTGACAGCAGAGAGGGACGGCACCTCCTGAGCCCACGTGGGCTCGTCCAGTGTAACAGAGGGAGGCCCATACCGGGGCTCTACCACTGCAGAGAGGGGGTGAACGTGTCACCGCACGGGCGGCGCCACTGGGGGGGGGAAATCCCCACCCGGACAGCCCCACTGCATTGAGGGGGGGTCTCTCCCACCCCGCTCAGACGGCCCCGCTGTAGGTGGGGACACAAATCCAGGCCGGCATCGGGGTAGGGGAGGCACAGCACCGCACCCCTCCCCGCAGCCATCCCCTCAGCGCCTCCTACCTGCCTCCGTTACCGGCGCTGCCCCCGCCGTCCTGCCACCGAACAGCACATCCGCGCATGCGCGCCTAGCCACCTCCTGAGGCCATCTTGTGTCCTGGCAAGTGAAGCCGCCTCCTCCCGGCCGCCATCTCGTGTGAGGTCACCTAGCCGAGAAGCAGCTGAAAACCGCGCCGGCTGCCTCGCCCGCCTCATTTGCATTAGCCCCGCCCCTCAGCGATCACGAGTCGCAGCCGGAAGAGCTCCCCGGGGACTTTCTAGCCTGAGCGGGTCAGCTCCTCTGTGGTCCAACCGACTGGCGGTGCGCCTGTCGCCATGGAAACGCCGCTGGGCCGCGGGGACCCGCGAAGGCTGCGGGCGGCTCCTCGGCCGGGCTGGGTCCCGCCAGCCAGGCCTCGTCCCCTGCGGTGTCCTCTGGGCAGGCTGCTCCGGAGCCTCCCATCCCTCTCTCTGGCATTGTGGGGCTGGAGCAGAAACGGGGCCGAGAAGCACAAGGTGCTTCCTGGTGATAGCAGCTGGACTCATGGTGCATTTTCACCTTAAACGCCTTGAACTGCTCCAAGGGAGCCTCAAAAGAGCACTGTGCCAAGCTGCAAAGTGACAAAGCGTAACCAAAGCAACCTACATGGCTGCTCAGGGGTCAGGTAGCCATCCTGTAATCCATCACATACCCTGCCTGTCTCTGGCCTTAATTATCAGCTACTTATCACAGAATGGTTTGGGTTGGAAGGGATGTTCAAAGCTCATCCAGTCCTGCCATGAGCAGGGACATCTTCACCCAGGTCAGGTTGCTTAGGGCCCCGTCCAGCCTGGCCTGGGATGTCTCCAGAGATGGGACACGCACCACCTCTCTGGGCAACCTGGGCCAGTGTTTCACCACCCTCAGTGTAAATGTGCTTAGACATGCTTACATTTCTCTCTCGATATTCCTTTACACTACATCCCATATATTTCAGAAAATAGAGACAGTTATTGTCCTTTATTATTTAAGTTCTCTCTTTAGAGCCTTTTCTCAAAGAAGCAACTCCTGTTTCTCATGTAAACACCGTCTTCTACCTCACACCACAACAATTGCTCCACCCAACTATTCACAAATTTCACCAGGGAAATTTGAGGTAAAAGCCTAGTTGAAAAGTAGCATTGCATCCTATTACTTACCAAAATTTTTGTGTATTAGACTTACTAGCATCTTCCTAAACAGGTAGTTTTTTATAAATTCATGGAAGCAAGACAATCAGTCAACAAGTCTTGTAATTAAAGAGTGATTTGTAGGTATTTAGCTTAGGCTATTGAGATCACCTGCAGCAGAGCAAGGCATTCAGCATCTGTGAGGAGTGTGCTCCACTGCAGCAGTCATGCTGAGCAGTGACGAGCTGGCCTTGCAGACCAAGTCACCCTTTTTAAACCTGTGTGGGGAATTGTATCTGTAAAAGCCCATGACAGTGCAGGTGTTGACAATAAGGTAGTGCTGATAGGAGTCATTTGTATGGCCTCTTACTTAATTGCAACCTACTGAATGTGCAGTGAGTACAAATACCAGCTTAGCTGCTTGTTGCTGAGTATAAGAAAAAAAACTTGGGGGAGCCAAAAGATAGAAAAAGTAGGGTCTGTTTCTGCAGTATCTACTGGTGGGCTCTTTTCAATGCTATTCAGTCTGCTACTTTAAAATTTACAGTTTTTCTTTGAGTGTTGCTAATATTTTGCTGCTTTGAGGAAGACCATGCAGTTTTGGTGAGCGTTTTTGATGTTTTTTCTGTTGGCTTCATGTGCTGGCTTTAGCTGTTCCTTTACTTGTGTCCTCTGTCCTTGCTATGCCTGAGTTTTTAGGTTCAAGTTCTGCTTGTTTGTCTGTAAGGCATCTCACTAGCTTGGACATGTACCTTGCCCTGACTTTAGTAGTCTTGTCTGCAGGCAGCTAGGCTTAAAGCTCCCTGTCTGAGCATGCAATGTAATTACTGAAGGAATGAGCTTCCTGTTGCTTTTGTTAGCTACAAGGGCATGTTCAGACAGGTATTGCAGCCCTGGTTACTATGAGAAAGCTTCTGCAAGGCATGATGTGGTATCTTAGTGTATCTCCTGGCTCTCTATGTGTCATTGAGGTACGTCAGTGAAAAGGGACTATGGCAAACTACCTTAAGATCAGGTTGTGTACCCTACTCCTTCTTGCTTCTCAGGCATCATCTTGGCCGTTTTTTCTCAGGATGTGAGTACGTACACACCAAACAAATGTCTGTCTCTGTTTTCTGCACTTACGGCTAAAGACTAGTCTATGTTGTAATTAATGTTTTACCAGTTGTGATAGCAAAACAGTACTAGTGCAAATATCCGTAGTAGTAGCATATAACTGAGGTGTTCTGCACTTTGCTTGGCTTTTTGAAAGCACAAATGCTAAAACCCCTCTGGAGGTTATGCCTCTTTCACCCTAGCACATCTCTTGTTTTTTCTAGTAGATGCAAGTCCACATATAGTAGCATAACTCAGCTGGGGCACTGATTCATTGCAGTGCTCTAGTCTGTAACTTTCCTAGCATCTCCTGCTTGTGAAAGATACTAACGTAAATTGTTATTGTTGTGTGATGATAGGCTTTAAGCACTTTAGTTTGGAGAGAATGACACATAAGGGCTTTTCTGAGTGATTGTGTTCTTGGAAACAGAAGATTGCCTTTTGATTCCCATTAAAAAATCAATAATGCTACTTGTGAGCTATGTTCTGTATTGTCTAAAGACCGTAACAGAAGGTAGTTGGAATTCTTTTTTTTTTTTTAACGTATTACAGAGTTGTCGATCAGCAGATGAGGCAGCTGTTTGCCTTGGAGGCTGCAATAAGAGCAGTATTCCCACAGGTAATTCTAGCTCAGATGCTTGAACTTAAGCTAGAAATACAGTGTGTGTTGCTGTTGTAACAGAAGGCATTTTTATACACTAAACAGACGATGCATAATGCAAGCCTGAAGTCTGGATAATCTGTTTCCTGCCCTCTCCCACCTTTTGGGGTATTGATCCTATGGGAAGAACTAGTACAAGTGCATAAGTAGTTATGCCTTCCTCACTTCTAAACACGCATCCTCAATGCAGGATGCACAGGAATGGGATCCTAGTGTTGTTAAAAAGCAAATGGTTTGCTGTGACATTGGACACTGATGTGTGTCAACACTTGGAAGAAACCCACTGTGTGTGTGAAGCCCCTCTAGGGAACCAGGCTGTGTAACCAGCTGAGGCCCTTGCAGGACAACAGGAGACTCTCCCAAAAAACATTTCAAGGGCAAAGACTTGTAATCAGGCAGCTGAGAGAGCGGGATGCTGTGAAAGCACGCAAACAGTGTGCAAAACATCTTGTGCTGCTATGCAAACTGTCTATGTGTGAGATAAGAAAGTGCCTGTGGGTAACTGAAGCTGGGCAGAGGAATTGAGGCTGAAGTAGAATGATTTGTCTTGGAGTGTGTAAAGTAAACAATATATAACCAGGAGGAACCAGATAATTGTAGGTGTGTCTGAAGCAACTGCTGTAGGTTAGAACCTTGCAAGGCTGCCATTCAGTACCAGTAATTCCATGTAAGGCTGAGATCGCCAAGGTAATGATATCGGAACTGCCAGACTTGATTATGGATGTAGCAAAACCGAGACCAATGGGGAAGAAGTAACTAGGGGTGGATTGTCTGTTTAGGAGGAGACTGGCTGGAGGAAGAGGCACGATCATGGGGAAAAAAAAAAGTGGATCCTGAAATGATAGACACGGGGGATAAGGTATAAAATTATTTGAAGGAAGGATCAGCTGGCTGCAGGAGACATCTGCAGATGAGAGTGAAGCCTGAGGGCCCAAACCCACTGGGATGCTGCAGTGATGCTCCTTGGACAACTTGCTGGACTCTCTATCAGGTTTATATTGGGAATATTTTGTGTGGGAGGGCAGAGCAAAGAGGGGTGGATAGACTTGCACCTCAGTGCTAACTAGTGTGGGACAGAATGGTGACACACCTGTAACTCAGTAGCAGCCACGTGTGGTTCATAAGACTTGATTAGTAGCTTCATAGTTGTGTGCAAAATTATATAAATAACCATGAGATATTAGTGGTGTGTTAATGAGGTTATTGATAATTCAGTTGAATTATTGGTGTGATTGATTAACAAAAGTTAATCTTCAGAGTTGGTTGTCTCAAGATTGCAATCTGAAGGGGGACAGCTGAGCAGAAGTGGTGACAGCTGGGGGCTTGTCTAGGATTTCCCCACTTTGGAAGCCTGAGCTAACTGATATTGAGATTTTTCTCTTCAAGGAAGAGGGTGTGTGGATGAAGATGATGGATATCAGATGAATTCAAATGAAAGGAGGAGCCAGGTCTGTTTGTGCAGGCTGTGATTGAACATGGCAAGGATCATTTGGGCTGTGAATCCTTTGAAATGCAGATTAAAATATGCTCAGTTAAAGCAAAAGTAGTGTGTAGATACAGAGCTGTGTCTGGAAAAGGGTTTAGGTGAGAAGAAGGTGGTGGCTTTTGGTAGGGCTGACTGAGATCCTGAGACACGAGGCACAGAGATTTGAACCTTAGGTGAGGAAGACCTCTGCTGCAAAGGGTGCCTGCAGTGGTTACTAGGAAGATGGGACTCGTGGTGGGAGCTCTAATAACACAGTTGTTAGACTGTACCAAAAGGAGAAAGCTTGGAATGTGTCCAAAATCTAGACCTTGGTGCAGCAGACAACTCTACCCAGGGAGAGGCTGAGGGGGTGATGTTGTTGGGATCGCACTGGCAGCAGGCAGGGCTGGTTTCCAGAGCTTTGCTTGCTGATGCAGTGACCCTGTGCTAGCACTTGCCGTGTTTTATTCTTGGCAGTGCAGCTGTTCCAGACCTGCTGTGTTATCCAGCAGCTGCAGTGAGAGCAGGAGGAGTGGCTGCTCCAAACTTCTCCGTCAGCAGCGAGTTGCATTTTGACCACTATTTGAGCAGAGTTATACAAGGGGCTGGCTTTCGTATCGTTGGAGTCAAGTAAAGGCTTGCTCTGCGATTACTAGGGCTTTTCCTGGCATTTTGACCTCGTGCAGAGTCTGTGCTTTGCACAGACCTCAGAAATGAATGCCAGACCCATACCAGACTTCCGTGCTTTCTGGGAATGCTGCTTTGAATAGCTGAAACGGATCTGCTTGCTCTTCAATAGGCCTATATGAGGGTAACTGACTGTAATACATGTTAACTGCTATTTCCACAGTTACCAGTGCCAGTTGTGGCTCCTCCTGGCGCATTAGTAACAGCAGGGTGAGGACTGGGGTCTTCTGGCTTCAGAAGTTAAATCTTCCCTCTTGGCTGAGCTGAGGGCATTGTTCATGGTGCAAGAGCTGGGAGCAGTTCTGAACCCTCCCCTCTTGGAGGAGAGCATCAAGTGTAGTAGGTTTTGTGTGAATGTCCTCTGGGCAGGGTGGCAGCTTGCTCCCCTCTGGAGGGGGAGTTGGTGTGTCTGAGGACCAAAATAGAGTTTGTATTTACCTTTCAGTAAAAACATACAAAAATGTCTGGATTGGTTGTTTTCTCCTGTTTGTACTAACCTCTACTTCTAATCTCTCCCTTTCCACCTTGTAGCTTTACTGTTCTTTGGGGAGTCATTAAGTTCTCATTCAAAGTACCTGCTCTTTCCTGCAAAGCCCTTTTCTTTCTCATGGGCTATTTTCAAGCTACTTTCACTATCGGTGAGCTTCCTTTACCTGTTAGCAGTAGACAGCACAAGGAAACAAGGCAAATAGCCCAACTCCTTTCCTGCAAAGCAGGGGCTGTTGCTCTCCTGCCTCACCAAGCTTTCCGTTCTAGAAATATCTAAGAGAGGCTCAGTGTAAGGAGATACTGGTGTGCAACAGCTGCCCAGCTCCAGCAATGCCTGCAGGAAGCTGGTTATTGCTATGTGCACTGTGGCTTTACAGAAAATGAATTGCATATAGAAATCTGTGACCATGGTGGCACTTGGGGTACAAATCTGAAGTAGATGGCTCCTCCTGAGCTGGCCTGCTGTGCCCCCTTGAGCATGGAGAGGCCATGGGGTGCAGGAGAGGGACAGACATGGTCCCACTTCATCCCAGCCCACCACACAGCATCTTCCTCCCTTTCTCAGTGCTGTGAGAGCTTGTCTCTTCCAAGAAGTCAACCCTTGCCTCAGGCTGTGGTGGGCTTTGCTCGGCAAATGGGAAGCAAGACCTGTTTCCTCAGCCCTGATTTGTGCTGCTGTTAATCAGCTACTGCCTTGTGGCACCCTGTTGTACTAGGCATAATGTAGTAACCTCTTGTGGAAGTGTTTAATGCTCCTTGGAGTGCTTTTGCTGGGATAGCATGGGTTTGCTTTTCTCTTGGAAAGTGCAGCAAAAACCTGTGGTGCCCTTTTATCTTTGAGAATGGAAGGTATATGCAAAAATTCAAAAGTGCTTCCGTGATTAAGCAGCGCTGCTGTGGGAATCTGCTCCCCTAGGTGAAAATTAAGGCCTGAAAGGACCCAGCTTGTAATGAGCTATTGCACTTTCCTTGAATTCTTGTGTTCCTGCCAGGCACATCTGGCTGAGTGAGAGCATCCCTTTTAGGAAGGCAGCCAAGCACCTCTGTCCTACAGATCAGTCCTGGTGATGGAGCAGCAAAGCTACAGTGTTGTGCTGCACGCTTTTCTGTGCTGTGCTCCCACCACACCAAGAAGTACTTGGGGGTCTTCTCCTGAGTCAGTCTTTCTTCAAAGACCTCAAACAGAGCATGGTCTTATGTCAGCAATAGTGGGGGGGAAGTAACAAGGAAACACGAGAAACTTGGTTGTTGTAATCCTCTCCCACACACTGTTTCCAGCTACTAGGATGTTGAGTAAGTATGTGGGACTCAGACACCAGAACTGTGGAGGATAAACCTTTGGTTTGATAAGGTTTGGTTTTTAACCTCTCACTTCTAGAACAGTCCTTGAAGTTCTGGTTTGTTGGTGGTGTGGTTTTGTGTTTGTGTGGGTTGTGGGTTTGGTTTTTGTTTTGTGTGTTTTGTTTTGTTTTTCCCAAGGGAGGCATTTGCCAAAGCTTTGTCAGATGACAACAGTTTTGCAGAGTCTGCTCAAAATGGAGAGACTAACTGGAAATAACTCATGACTTCTTCATCTGCTCGGTTAGGGGAAAATGTTGCTTTTGCAGTATTCATCCCTGTGCCCTTGGGAGTTGCTACAGGGCAATGGCAACAGATCTGTGTTTTTTGTGGGGTAGGGAGAAGAGGGCAGGAAGAAAGCCAGAAAGAAAGATTTGAAAGTTTGGGTACTGGAACAGTGGAGAGGAAAAGCTAACTTAATGGAATCTCCATGTTCTCTTTGTTTGGGAGCTGATCACGGGGCAATGGTATGAGGCAAGAATAGTCTTGGTTGATACTTAAGGTAAAATAGATGGCCCTGTCCTCTCCTGTTGGCTGTCAGTGTGTTCCCTGAGGAAGCATCTAAGCCTGTTCAAACTGCCAGCCTGACCTGAGGACCCAGCTAACTTTGGTTGCTGCTTCAGGTGGACAGAAGACTTGGTGACACTCTCTGAACTGTTGGTTTTGGTGACACCAGTATCTCCAAACATGTGAGATACTTACGAGATGAGATTTCACACATTGGATACTGTGGCACACCTTGTATGTTGGTCTGTGCCCATGCTACCATCAAGCTCTCTTTAACTCTCTCCTAGAGAATGTGCAGTCTGGCATGGACTTGAATATTTCCACTTTCCTGTTTTCTGCAGCTCACAGTGGTTTGTGTGCTCCACGACTATGAAAACAGAAAGCTCCCCAAATTCAATACTAGCTTGGCTGACAGTAAATCTTTACTGCCTCGAGACATGTCCAGCAAAACCACACTCTTCTGTAATGCTAGGAAGTAATTTATGCTGCTTTAGGTACTAGAACAGCCCTACCAGCCTTGGACGCTTCTGTATTAACTGGTGATGGATTCTTCACCTGTAGTTACTGCGTAACAAAGCAATGAAACAAAATCGCTGTACTCCAGCTACCAAGTGCACTCCCCAGTTTTGTATTGCAAACACTGCTTGATTGCGCCATAGCAACCCTGTCTGTGTTGGCTGGCACTGAAGCATGCTTTCCTTGGCAGGCCAAGTGTTTCGGGAGCTGTGGTGTCAGTCCCCTCGACCTGCACCAAGATGTGTGAGGAGGGAGAAGCCCTGCCAGGTGGCTGGATAGTAGGTGAGGGAATTGCTGGAGTCAGCTCTGGCAAGCCCAGGAAGAGTCTGAAGTATGTTCTCACTAAGCAGAGATGATGATCTTGTTTCAGCTGGCTGTGACCTTGGGAGTTTGTCTATCTCCCTGTCTCTTCCCCTCCCTCCCCACTTTGCCTGGCTTCTCATTCAGCTCCAGACAAGCTGGGTTGAACCCTCTTCCATCAAGGTCAAAATTGCTGGAAAAGGCTTGAAGGGAGAGGCTGCTTTGTCTCTTGCTGTGGCCTTTCTTACTGGGTTGGTGCCTTGTTGCTCCCTGCTGGCAACCACAGCTCCCAGTGCCCTGGCTGGGGAGGCTGGGCTCTCAGGCACAGACATCATGGTTCTTGCCCATCCACCCTTTCAGGCTGTGCCACCATGGAGCTGGTGTATACTGATGGCTGTCAGTGGCTCTCAGGACCAGGGAGGCATTTAGCAGAGCTCAGCTCAAGCTTTAAGGACTGTTTTGCCCTTTCCTGCTCGGGACAGCCAGGTACCAGGAAATAGATGTGATGGGGTTTTGTTTTTGTGGTTTTTTTTTTTGTTGTTGTTTTTTTGTTGCTGTTGTTGTTTGGTTGGTTTTTGTGGGGTTTGTTGTTGTTGTGTTTTGTGGGGTTTTTTTGTTTGTTTGTTTTTTCCCCTCAAGGCATAGCAGAGCTTGAAATTGGAGCAAGGGAAGGAAGAGCACGGCAGCCTGAGGAGAGAGGTCAGCCAGGATGCCCTCTCCCCTTCTGGTCCTACAGCTGCTGCTGAAGAGCTGGAGACCCTTGGATGTAGACTTCCAAAGCCAGGGCAACCTCTGGCTGCTGGCACTAGAAAAACAAGGAGAATAAGAGCAGGGGAGAAGAGACTGGGGGTTAGACCCTTTTCTCAATGGGTACCACTAGGTAATGTTGATGTTTGTGGCTTGGTTTTCTTAAGCATCTGGCTTTTGATGCCTTCTGGCTGTCAGATGGCCTAAAAAAGACCACCCTTCTGGCAAACCCTCTTTCCCCTGAAGCACTGCTTGCTCTCACTTCCCAGTGAGCATGAAACAGGTGAGACAGATACCGGTGCTCTCAAAGCTCCCTCTGCTCCCAGACACATGGATTTGTCACACCCTTGCTCAGCCCTGTAGCTTTTGAGCAAGAGCTGGTCATCAGCTAGATGAGAGAAAAGCTTCTGCAGGGCTGTCCTGAACTAGCGGGAAGGAGCACACTGATCCAGCAGGAGGGGTGAGCTGGGCTTGCTTTATTTCACTCATGGATGCAATAGCTGAGTGCTCCCTGTGCAGACCACTTGCTCTGGAACATGAAGGATCCATGGAAATGATCCTGTGGATCTCAGCAGGGGTGCAGGACTGAACTGGGTTAAAAGAGGCACTGAGACTGTTTCTTAGGAGACCATTTATTCTATTTATCCACCTTGTGCTGCATTGACATAAGATAGCCCTCTGGATTTTCATGGTGGTTGTGAGCAAGTTAGGTAAGCAGGTTATTTGGAAACTACCTAATAGTGTCCTTTCAATCATGGTCTAACAAAGTGTGCTCAGACAGGGTGCAGTGGGGTTCCTCACTGCAGGAGGCTCAGCTGTAAACCTCTTTGGAGTGGTCAGGCAAACTTGGGAAGAGGCGTTTAGGAGCCGTCAAGATCAGAGAGGCACCCAGCCCTGCCCTTGCATGTCCTCTGTTGTAAGCTGAGCTGAATACTGGAAACATCATGCTGCCTGCTCTCCTCCCCAATGCCTGCTGGTGAGCTGGGGAGGCCTCAACCAAAGCTGTCTGAGCTTGCTTTATTTTGCTTTAAGCTGTCTGAGCCTTTTTTTGTAAGGGCTTTCATGACATAGGTTGGAGTTTTTTCTTTCTTCTTTCCTCCTATCTGGGGAGGTGGTGGCTGTGATGGGCTTTGGCTCCTAGGCTGCAGCTCTTGTTCAGGGGCACTGCCTGGTGTGGTCTAAACGCTCCAGTGCTGTTCCCCTGCACAGGGGTGGACTTCTAGCTCTGCACTCATGGCAAAAGCAGGCTTGAGCTAGTGCGAATTGCAAACCTCAAGGGTAGGAACAACTTGTGCTGGTTGGAAAAAACAAAAGCCCCACCATTTCCATTGTGTAGTACCCAGAATTGCTTGTGGCAGTCAGGTTGTTAGGGGACCTGCTGAATTTCCTGTTAGGCTGGAAGAAAGCACTGAACTGGGGGATGAGTTCTGTCTTACCTTCTTGGTTGACACTTGTGTGAGAGGCAACTCTGTAATTAAGGCTGAAGCAAAAAGCCCACAGGATCTGAGGTTGAGAAGAAGGGGACAGGGGGGCAGGAGAAAAAAACTCCCCTCTACACACCCCACCATCCCCACACACAAAAAGCTTACTGCCTTTAGATCTGTGCATGGTCTTTTCCTATCCCTGGTAGCAAATTTTTCTTTAAAAGTCTATAGTATGTACAGCTTCCCTTTCAGCCCTTGGGGAGAGGATAATGAGTCATGGGAGTACATTGCTAAATGCCCTGAAGGGTGTTTGGATCATCTGGTGAGGGCAGGCCCAGAACAAATTCAGCTGTGGGTCAGAGTTGCTCAAGGTAAATGCACACTTAGATGGGAATGATAACTAGTGAGACCAAAAAGAGATGTTTTCATGTGAGAACTTGTCAGAGGAAATGTAGGTGTTCCTGGATTTTGCTCTAGAAGCAAATAGTAGGTAGAGCTCTTGTTTGCATATCAGAATAGAAGCACTGTTTTGGGAGGAATGAGGGTCAAGGATAGATGAAGACTTTTTAAAAGATCTCCTTGTCTGAGTAGGATGGCAGCTGAAACAACTGCAGCAAGGCTGGGCTGTGTCCTCTTTCCTCGCTCCTCTCTTCACCTGCTTGCTTTATTTTTGCACTTCATCCACTTGTGCTTGCCTTCCCCATTTTTATGCCTGCTCAAGGGTCTCTAGTTTCTTGCAGTCCGTCTTGCGGTCTCCCAGCAGTGCAGAGCTGTGTCATGAGGATGTGAAGCCATCTTTTCTGCCCTCTGTGTTTTTTATACCAGCTTGTTTCTGTCCTTGTAACCCTGAGATCTGGGTGGGTTAAATGGTGATTCTTGCTGAGCAGCCAACAGGCAGTTGCTGGCAGCGTCTTTCTGCTTGTTCTTGGCACGTTGCTGCCCCTGCAAGCTGCAGGTTCAGGGAGCTCTTTTTATTAATTAGTTGGTGTGTTTACAGTGCTAGGTGTATCTCCTTATTCAGCCTGGTTCTGGGACACATATAACCGAAGTAAATTGTTTCTCCTCCCCTCCTGTCCTCACAGCTTTTGAGACTCGGCAGCCACTCTGAAGCAACGCCCCTTGTGTAAAACCCCAGCTGCTGTACCATGTACCAGTCTGGCTTTGTGCCGCGGGAGTGTTACCCAACCGTGATCCCACCTTCTGCCTACGCCCACCCACCGCTGCGGGCTGGCAGAGCAGAAGACATGACCAGCTCCATGAGGTTCCCTCCCATCCACATGCACAACTTCTACAGCCGACCCATCACCTTTGTGGTGGACCAGAATGGCTACCCTGACTATGCGGGAGGTCAGGTGGAGTATCATCATCTCTACAGTGCCTCCCATCCTTACTTCCGTCCGTACTATGTCTGGCACTTCCCTCCGCTGGTCCCCATCCCTCTCTACAATCCCTATGCAAACTACAATCCCTACACTGCCTACCAGAGGTCAGATCAGTATCAAGACACATGGCCAGAAGGCTTCACAATGAGAGGGGAGCTTCAATGGGGGAAGCTTGGAAAGGTATTTGGACCAAGGAAAGACCTCCCAGAGTTTGTGAAGGATGATCTTCGAAGAGTTTATGGCACCTACCCACGAACCAATGTCTCCATAACCTACCGGAAAGGGGAGTTCTTGATCAAGGGAGACCCCAAGGTAGGAGAGCAGGAATATGCAGTGGAAAAAAAAGTCATCCAGCAGGCTGTGACCCCCAGTGCCAGCGAGGCAGATGACAGCAGTGAGGACCAGAACCATAAGAAGAAAAAGAAACTGAGGCGTTGATGTAGTCAGTCACCCGATGGACAGATGCTCCAGAGCCCTCATGGGAGCCAGCTGACAGCTGTTCTTGGTGCCGCTGGCAAGTAGCACAAGCAACGGATGCCACCACTCCTGTCGGCTTTTAATTGTTCCACATCGTCCACAAGCTTATGGCAGATTTACTCTATTTGCACAATGCCCATCCTGTAAAGAAACCACATGGCACTTGACTGTCTGGGATCTCTTTAGTCCTGGCTTTGAAATGAATGTTTGATGATTTTTTTTTTTTTTTTTTTTTTCTTCTTCACTGGTTTGGTTGAGTGGTCAAAGTCTGGTGGGGAGATATCCAGACAGCAGCCCTTGATGAGAAGATGGGCCTCTTCCTACCCTGTCAAAGGGAAGCTGGCTCCCTTCCTGGCACTCAGTTAAGGAGATCAAAGCAGGGTTTCCTCCAGGCTGGGGTCAGTGTGGGTCCCAGAGGAGAGAGGGGGTTCCTGAGCACTGTAAAAACCCACAATTTTCTGCATATCTTGTCACTGCTGTTTATGACCATACCATTGTGCTTAATCACCATGTGATGCCTGTACACAGCACTTCCCTACATGCTGGCGGAAGATCCTAGTGCACCCATCCTCTTGCACTTGGTAAACTGGTGGCCAGTTCTCCTGGACGCGTGTCCTTCTGAAATCACTGCTTGAAGCCCTGCTCTGGGTCTGCCTTGGCTCTGGGTAGAGGATCTGTCTCTCCAGAGAGGTTGCCACAGTGAACCACCGCACTTCCACAACTTGGTCTCTTGTAAGGGTGGACTTCAGAGAGTTGTGCTGGAAACCTGGAGGGTTGTGAGGGGCTGGGTCTGACTTACTTGCAATCTTCTGTACCTTTTAAATGATTATAAATAATAAAAATACCTCAAATGCAAATGCTTATATTTCTGGTTTTTAGCTACCTGACAGCAGTCTCTCCTGCGAACAAGCTGCGACCCGATCTGACACCTTTTTTCAAAGTTGGGGAGGACTTCTGACTTGTTGCTCTTGCCCAACTGTGATGGGTTATTCTGCTTGGCAGCACCCTGCTTTGCCCCAGTTTGTTGCCTGACAGCTTCCTCTTTGGGGACCAGCAGGGACTTCCTGAGCATACAGGAGAAATAGGGACCTGCTCTGTCCCCCTGTAGTCTCCACATGGGAGAAAGGCCACCTAATGCAGGAGGGAACTGGGTGCTCCCCATCTGCATAGCAAAGCAGAGAGTCTATGAGCGTGAACTTGGAGGCCCTTGGTA
This sequence comes from Pampusana beccarii, assembly GCA_013399365.1. Classification (NCBI taxonomy): domain Eukaryota; kingdom Metazoa; phylum Chordata; class Aves; order Columbiformes; family Columbidae; genus Pampusana; species Pampusana beccarii. The sequence continues at coordinate 805,049 of VWYH01009690.1, forward strand.
GCTCTGAATTGCTGTAAAGTCAAGGCAAGTGGACTTTTTTTTTAATTAATGCAACTATTTTTGTTTGTTTAAGCAATTTCCAGCATGTCTCAGCAACTATCTGGATTTTCCCTTCCCTAATCAGCTTCTTGGAAACGGGTTCACTCTGCTGCCAGATAAAGCTCCAAGAAGGCTGAACCAGAAAAACTGCTGCAGAGATCTCAGCAAGCTGATGCTACTTGGCTGTGTTGCAAGAGGTGGCTGTGGGACTTACTGAATGGGCTGGAAAAAGCCTCCACTAATGACTGGTGGCTAACCAGTGCTCTGGTGGGGTGCTGGAAGGAGTCTCCTCCCGTCCCCCGTAGCTGGTGCAGGACACAGCTGGAGATGGATGCTGCCTGCCTTGGGAATGGGCTGCTTTAGCTGCAATCCTGGAGCAGCTGCAAACCAGCTCTTCTGGGCAAGGTGGGGGCAACATGGGGTTTATCCTGTGGTGTTGATTGGATGCTACATAAATTAATAATAATTATTTAATAATTATCTTAAATGCCGCTTCTCCAGCCAATACATTCCTGCTGGCAGCTTTGAACCTTCTTATAGTGGAAAATGTCACCGAAACTCAGGGCAGGCAGCCAGGATCTCCCAGAAGCACAGGACAGATGGGTGGAAAGAGAGGCTGTCGCCTCCACAAAAACTTTCTTGAAATACCTGTCCCTGCTAGGGATATCTCCCTTAACTTTACCCATCCTGTCTTGTTTGTCTTCTCTGAAGTTTTGTTTGGTTTTGCTGCCCGGACTCTGAACGGGAGATTGCTGGGCACACCCTGGCTGTTGTTCCGACAATGTGTGTTCTTAGCAGAGGTTTACAGTCGCATGCAGTACATCAGGAGGCAGCAACATATTTATTTTCTCAAGTGCCATTTCAATTTCAGATAGAAGAAAACTCTTCCATAGCTAGATTTTATTTTTTTTTTCCCTTGAGGAAAGCCTGCCACAGGTGGCCACCATCTCAAGCAGCTCTCTGAACACAGGGTTTCTTGTGGCCACTGAAACTCACCTCCATCCCTACTCTGGTCTCCGTGCTGGAGCAAAGATTTACACATTCCTTGCAAGAACAGCTCACAGTTGCGTTTTCTTCCTGAAGGTTTGAGGCTCATTTGCTGCCCAGCTGCAGAACTGAATCCATAGGGCATTTTTAGAGGCTTTAACGCCTATGGAATTCAGTTCTCAGAGCCAAGCAGCCAGTGCGAGTCAGCTTCCCCTGGCCCTAGCCGGCTGTGTCTCCATCTGCAAGAGGGGGAAAAAATAGTAAAAAGCTCATGGTGTTGCTGATACAGTGCAGGCACTGAGCTGACACAGAGTTTTGCAACTGGGAGCTGCTGCAAGGAGAAGACTCTGGCACCTTGCACTCCAGAAGCGGCGCACACAGCTGCAGCTTTCTTTGGAAACTTCGCTCAAGTTGGCTGCTATTTCTTTCCGCTGCTTCCACGTGTCATCCTGCAAAGCTTCAGGTCAGCCCTGAGCTCTGTAAACCTGCTGGAGCTGTAAGAGAAATTCCATTTTTTTCCAGATAGGGCTGATATTCACAGATGCATTGGGAATCCCACCTACGTATTTGCTCTGTGTGTGGCAACACATCTCTCAGTATAAGCTGTTCCTCTGTGTGTGCATCTGAAAATGGGGAGCAGCTACTGCGGGGGGTGCTCAGCGTTGTGGGAGCAGCCTGGTGCTCTTGGGCACCAGCCCTCTGCTCTATTCATACCAAAACCAATGCTCATGGGAGTCCCTGGAACTGAGATGTGCCAGCTGATTGATGGAAACAGTCTGTGCAGCAGGTGGTACCACAGGAGGACCACAAGGCTCAGGGAAACCTGCACATTTGAGACTGGCAAGGCACAAAGGGTAATTCTGCAGCTTAAAATGAAGCAGTGAAAGGCCTTTTCCAGGCAGCTCACAGAGCAGATCCAGAGAGGGATCAATCTCAGCCTGGGCCAAGCTGGGACATGCTGGTGCATCCTACAACTATGCACACACCCTTTGCTGCCCACTGCCCCCACCCTCCAGTTTGGGCTGCAAAGCTCATGTGCAGGGAGGAGCAGATGCGGGGGACACATGGGGATCCCCGTGAGCAGCCGTGGAGATGCTGACACTGCCAGTAGATTGGGGCAGCCTCAGTTCTCAGCAGGAGATAATTTTTCAAACCCAGGGACTGAGCTGGTAGCTGAAAGGCTTGGCAATAGTTTGACACAATTGTGATGGCAGCAGCTCAGTGTGGCTCGGGCAGGAGTAACTGCTGGGAGAGGGTCACAGCCCTTTGCCTGTACACCAGCAGTGCAGGGGGGGAGCCCTCGGGTCTGACAGCCCGGCAGAAGAGACGGGAAATGACACACACTGCTTTGGAGCACGGGCAAAGATTTTGATGGGGGAAGCACCGAGCCACTGTTGGCACGAGGAGCTAACTCCGTGATTGCTCAATAGCCAGCTCGGGGCTCTATTTTAATCCATCTGCAGGCAATCCAAGTTCAGCTGGGGCAGCATGAACTCACCATCTGGATGAGTGTCCCAAATGAGCCAAGTCTCATTGCAAAAGCTGTGAGGTCCCAAGCTGCAGATCCTGGGGACCACAGAAAGGGGCTGCCTGGAGATGCAGCAGCAGAGGGAGATGGGGTAAAGCAGAGCCTTACACCAGAGTCCCACACCCTACAGCAGGTTGTTGGGGTCAAAGAGGTGGCTCAGAGACCAGACTGTGCACTATGTTGTTTTTCAGACCACCGTGGCATGGCAGAGAGATTTCAATAGCTCTGAGCTCCCCAAGCTCAGGGAAGTGGGGTGAGCCCCCACTCTCCAGGCAGGCACTCTGTCAGAGATGCTACAGCTGGGTGGGAGCAGACCTGCCAGTCTGTGATGGCTTGTAGGGATGGGGTGTTTTGGGGCTGCTTCTTGGCCAGCTCATGCCATGGGGTGGCTGCCGTGTGGTCCCTGGATATTTGAACACATGCAAAGCTTTTGTACTTCATTTTTTTTAAGCTGTAAAACTCCATTCCAAGGCATTTTCCCCAAAAAGGTGGAAGGATCGCTGCTGTTCAAAGTGCTGGCCACCCACCTTCAGCCCTCAGCTGCTCTGAGCAACCACTGCTTTTGGGAACTGAAAGGTGCAGGGGAGGCAAAAGCCTTCCTCCCCATCTTCCTCCGCTCAGCAGGTTTGCTTAGAAAGAGGAAGGGTTTCAAGCAGGCAGGCAGAGGAGCAGGAGGGGATTAACCCCGACAAGCCCTCCATGGTGGTGCTCCAGCAGTCATCCCCTTCCCTCACGCTGTGGCCCCAGAGAGGTGATGTGGGTGCTGGGGCCACATGGGACAGCTCAGCAGAGGCCTGGCATGTGTCCCACCGTGCCCTGTGAACCTGCCAACCCCAGGATGGGGCAGGGACAGCTCCAGCAAGCTACTGTCACTGTCCTGCCTGTGGATGCTGGGACACCCCACAGCCAAAAGGCACTGGAGGCAGTTTGAGCTGGGTGCAATGGGAAGCTCATAGAGGCTGAGCTGGGAAAGAAGGGGTCAAAATGCAAACTCAGACAAGCTCCAACTCTTTTCTTTCACTCTTAACTGTTCCCAGGAGCAATCTTCCCTCAACACAGCATCCACGGCACCCCTGGGACCAAGGGGCCTTGGGAGCAGGGAGCGATGTGGGCTGTCCCTGGGGAACAGCACCACAGGCAGCTGTGGGCTGCAGGAGGCTGTGACCCCCCTCCAGTAGCACTGGGCTCCTGCACCGTGGGAAAGGGAAGGCACTACCCACCCTCCTGCTTCCAGATACCTCCCTTCTTATGGGAGATGGTGCTTCCATGGTAGTTTTGGGATGCTCGTTCAGGTTCCCCTGTGCTGTGTGTGCTGGGCACATCTCCTCCTCCAGGCTCTGCCTTCGCTCCTTGGTGTTCCCATTTCCAGCTTTGCCTTGCGTTCTTGCACCCAGGCAGGGTGGATTTGTCCCGGTGTCTTTGAGGGTATCCCTGGCCCCCGGTCTGTGCTGAAGTGTGGTGCCAGGTAATGCCAGGGAGGGCAGGGATGAACACAAACGTGGGAGCCATGTGGGTGCTGGGTGTTTTGTTGGTGTGGAGATGCCCTGCCCTGGCTCGACCCCGCGGTTTCTTGAGGATGTGTCACGATGCAGCACTCACTATGGGTTGAGCAGCAGGTGCTGAGCCTGTTGCCCCAGTTCAGCCCTGGGGAGGATTGCATCAGCCCAGCTGCCTGCAGGTGGGGGTTTCATGGCCTCGCTGTGACCTGCTTCCCCGAGGTGGGAGCCCGTGGTACCCTGCACAGCTTAAATCCTCCTCTCTGCCTGGCTTCGGGTGTGGGGGGTCCCCATGCCAGTTCTGGTTTCCATCCCCTTCTGGTGCTGGCTGTTCCAGGCTTGTCCTGCCTCTGGGAGAGGTCTGGATTTGAGACCCCAACATGGGTCCCAGGAGCTGGGTGATGGCTCATTGGAACAAATAAACGTACCCAGGAGCAGGTACGGGGGAAAAGATGGGCTCCAGCGCAGGAGCCAAAAAGTCAAGAGCTCCTCAAGACTCCTGACCTCAGCCCAAAATTGCTGGTGAGTCCAGAGTGCACCCAGGCAAGTGGGTGCCCAATGGGACACTGCTGCTGTGGGGTTTTCTGTGTTGTACTGGGTTAACGTGCAGCCCCTCACAGCCCCTGCTCCTGGGGCAGGGATCTCCGAGGCCCCGTGGCCACAGTGATTGGAAACAGCCAGCTAGGAGCTGGGGACAGCCAGACCCTGGAGGGGACCCACAGCAGCACCCATGGGTGCCTCGAGCTGCTGTGAGAGCCACCCCAGGGAGGCATCCCTGCAGCCCCATTTGTCCAGCACCCACCTCTCCGTGAGGCTTTGCAAGGCTCACTTTGCCCTCTCTGCAAAACCCTTATTTCCTTTTTCTGCATCAAGTGGGGGAAATATTACCAGCAAAGACAAAATACCCCAGCTGAGCAGCCTGTCCTGGCCCTCAGAGCACAGCAGAGGCGGCCGCATGAGCAAACTTCCCGATGGCAAACCGTGTCAGGAGGTGATGGGAGGACGCGGGGAAGCAGACACTCACACACAGCCAACCCCACCACCCGGAGACCAGCACCGCACCAATTCAGCCCTGAACTGCCGGTCGCATTCAGCCCTTTCTGGCTTTTGCCCCCCCGACTCCCGTGGGGGACACAGGGCAGGCTGGGGGTTCCCCTCACTCCTGGGGACGTGAAGCATGAGCAGCTGCCCCGAGAGGGGATGCGGCTGCCTTGCCAGGACCCCCCAGGTACCTCCATTGCTTGGCAGTTAATGCTTTATTGCTTTACGTGGCTAAAAAAGCAGCAGTGCCCTCCTTTCAGTGTTGCCAGCTTATTAGCCCAGGAATTACTGATTAGCCAGAACATCCCTGGGGCCAAGCAGCAGAGTCGTGTGGGTGCTGCACAGCCACCGGCACTGCGCTGACATGGTGGCTGGGACATTATTCCAGGGTGTTTTGCTTTGTCTTCCTGGGAAGTTTGCCTCCTGTCCTGGCCCTTTAAAATACTGGCAGAATGGGTCCAGTTTTGCAGATTACAAAAAAACACAGGGATAAAAGCGAAGATGCTCATGCCCCACACGCAGGGTCTGGCACCTCCTCTCCCACTTCCTGCAGCCTGGAGTGAGCGCGTCGCCATCGGTCGCGAGACGTCACCGCAGCCCCACTGCTTGGCACGGGGACAGTCACCCTACACAGCACCCAGGCTTTGGCTTCCTGGGGAGAGCAGCAGCAAAGAAATCACCCCTTACCCAGCCACACCAGTCCCCCCGCTTCGGCACAGACCCTCCCGCGGCAGCAGCGTGACCCCGGCACTCACCCGGCAGCTCCAGCTCCCGTCGAGGCGGGTCTGTGAACGGCGGGGCGGGAGGCACTGTTAAATATTGCAGCCGACTTACTCACTTCTCTTCCTGGACGGCGGCGTGCAGAGTTTCCACCCACTTCTTTCACCTTTGGTTTCCAGGCTTTCTGAGAAAAGGGGAAGCTGTGGGAGGGAGCGCCCAGCATCCCTGTGCCAGCACCGCGGTCCCCAGCAGCCTCCGCTTCCCGGGAAGGGATGGATGCCGGAGAGGGGGCTGCTTTCCTGGGAAGTTGTGGCACAGCTGGGAGCCCCCTCTGCTCGCACTGGGCTGCCCAGCACCCCACGACTGTCCTGGGTTGGGGCGATTTTCCTCCTTGTCTGAGTGGAGGGGATGCCTGGGCGCTGCCTCCCTGGCGTGGGCTTGAGGGTGGCTGCCCATCTGGCTTAGCCCTCCCTTTGGGAGTGAAAATTCCCCCACAGGACTCAAATGCATGCTGGCCTCGGCTGGTCAAAGCCCATTCACCTCCTCCTTTAACGCAGTGTCTCTGCAAATGGTGCCAACGCTGGGGCTGGGGTCACCTCCACATCACTGACACTTGTGGTGAGCGGTGTCTGTCCTCAGCCCGCAGAGCCCTGCCAGAGCAGGCGCTGCCGTGGGCCTGGCACTGCACTGGCCAGTGTTCTATCCAGCAGCGTGCTCGTCAGCACTGCAGGGGGCTGGTTCTCCTCTCCTGGGACACTGATAGATGATGTCCCCTGGGACACTGCGGCCAGGCAGGTACCCCCCACCAGTTACCTTCGGCTCTGGTGGGTTGAGCACATATGCCTGGTAGGACTCCTTTTCCATAAGGTGCCGTTGGCCAGCGTCCTCTTCCCGTCCTTTCCCCTCCGTGCTGCAGAATGCCTGACCATTGTTTTTGCTCAGAAATGACGTCAGGTCCCCCGGGGTTCCCCTCCGCCGGCGGTTTGGAAACAAGAGTCTGGGGCCCTGGTGCAGGCTGCAGCGCTGAGCTGCCAGTGGGGCAAGCACCGCTGCTCCTCCTGCGCCGCAGCAAGCAAATCAATACATAAATCAGCAAATAAATTGATAGGAGTATGGTAAGGTGCCTCAGCATGCCTATCTGCCTGCACTGCCCCTGCCGAGGCTCGAGAGCTTCCCCATGGGTTTAGAAAACGTTTACAGAGTGGTTTTGTCTTCTGGGGGCTGCCGTGCATTTCTGGGGTGGGAAGCACTTGGAAGGCTGTGCCACAGGGATGATGGAGCTGGAACTGCAGATCTACCCATGCAAGTCCCTAAAAACAGCTGGGATCATCAACTTCAGGGGCTCGGGGTGTATTTTCGGGTGGTCAGGCGTGGGCTTGGCTGCCTGCCTCAGCTTTGCACGGCCACCGCTCTCTGCCCCGTGTCTCAGTCGCAGCAGGGCCGGACAGGAACTTCGGCATGTGAATCAGAGAGCTGAAATTTCTCCTATTTCTCAAGGCTGAGCCACCCTCTCACCCACAGCAGGTCTCACCCGGGCATGACACAGCTTACGAGCACCCACCGCTCCCTCCCCATAGCCATTGCTCCAGCAGCTCCCGGTCCCACGCCAGGGGCTGGGTGTCTCTCCACTGCTCCCTCACCAGCTCCTGCCCCAGCTGACTGCTCGGCACTCCACGCAGCATCGCTGTGGCATCGGGGCCATGCCACTGATGTCCCCATCAGGGACAGGGTCTGGCCACATCAGTCCCTGGCACTGGCTGCATTAAACCTCCTGGCTGGGACTGGATGCATGTAAATGACCTCAGACATCCTTCCGAACACTCCTACTGATGCCTTGCCTGGAATGAGGCTTGACCTGAGAAAGGTTTTCCCCCCTTCCCAGCACTGTGGCTATCCCTGGCCATTGCTCTGTCCCCCTTGGCACACGGGTCACTCACCTACCTGTCATCCTGGGCTGGCAGGGTTCCGCATGCCTCTGCCTGCTGGGAAAGGTCCAGTGTGCTCCTAGGTCAGAAAGCCGCCAGGGAATGATGGGAGAAGCGAGCAGGAGAGAGGCACAAGCAGGGCAAAGAGAGAAGCCACTGCAGGCCTGATGCCAGGGGGATGGGCTGTGAGCAAGGCAGCGGGGCAGCTCTGACCCTGCATGGGTGGGAGGACAGGGGGTCCACAGCTTCACTGGCTCCCACAATGCAGATTGTGGGAGGAAGAGGAGGACAGCACTTGGAGCTGGGGTGACCAGCCAGCTCCCAGTTTTCGTGGGTGTCCTGGGCAGAGGTGGGAGAGTGGGACCAAACCCCAGGACTCACCCTGCAGTGTGTGGGACCCGTCCCTTCCCCATGACATCAGAGCAGCCAAGACTTGACGCCGTCCCCAGGCCACGTTTCTCCAGATTCCCCTTGGTTTTCCCTTTGGCCAAGGGCGGCGGGAACAAGTGAGGAGCAGGTTGGCCTGGAACCCTGCGGAAGCGCAGCGGCTCAGTGTTTGCCGGCGGGAAGTGGGAGCTTCCTGCAGCCTCACTGTGACAAGGGGTTTGCCCCTGGGGGGTCCCATGGAAGAGGAGGCAAGGGGACAGCCTGCTGCAGGGATGGGGGAAGAAAATCCACCTTCCAGCTCTGGGGAGGGAGCAAAGGAAGAGGTGCCTGTCCAAAGAAAGCCAATTTAAAAAAAAAAAAAAACACCTTTGAGCTCCTGTGACTGCAGAGAAAGCTGGCTGGCAGGACCAAGGTGCATTTTGTGGCTCAGAAGTTAGCTGACAGTTAAAATACCTTGCAGTGTTACTGCTTGAAGCAGCAAGAGGCCTTAAGGGAAGGGCTGATGGGTGATTTGAGAGCCTGAGCCCTGCAGGGTTTTGGACAAAAGCTGATGCAACTGCCCAGTGTCCTGGGGAGGACATGTGGAAGGGGGACAGATGAAATAGCTGCAGCCTGCAGGACTGTCCCAGTGGCCACCAGAGCCTCCAGGGCTGGGGGACACACAAGGGTTTCCTGAGCTCCACAACCCGCTAAGATGTGGTCCTTTCCTGGGAGATGCGGGCCCTTCCTGGGAGGCTGCTGGGGGATGCAGCCCCAGGCTGTGCACAGCAGGGAGGCTGCAGCTGGGGATGCTGTGAGGCTCAGCCCTTTAGCAGACACTAGAGAAACCCAACGGAGAGTCCTGATACACGCTTATGCCCAGCCAGCACCAGCCACCCTCCCCAGCCAAAATTTCTCTCTGGCATAGATCCATGCGTGTCTAATACAGAGGTAATCCCACACTTCAGCCTTAGCTGAGGCTCAGTCCATCTCCAGACCTAAACCTTCCAACATCAGTCTTTCTCTGATTCAGTGTCTGGCTCTTGTGCTTCTTTCCTTTCCTCTCTCTAAGCCAGCAAGCCGCCTGCATGCTCACATTCCTCCACTGAGAAATGTAATACACGGGGGAAACCACATCTTTCAGCCTTGCCCTTGGGATGAAAGATGTGGCATTTGGGGCAGTTTGGGCTAGGCAGGTGCTTTTTACGCTGTGAAACCATGACAGCACAAGGCCAGAGATGCCCTCACTGGAAGAGTTCAGCAGCCTTGGCTCGTCAGCAAAGCCAAGTCCCTCAAAATCGGGTTTGAGGGACTGCACGAGTGGCCTCAAAGCCAAGGTGGCAAGACACACAGCTTTGCTGGTGCTCAGCCTGCTCTCATCCCCTCTATTTGGGATGCTAGCCCTATGCACGAAGAGCCTAGAGCGACCCACGCACAGCCCCCAACACACCGAGGCATCCCACAGGACAAGCTGTTTCTGCAGCTTTTGCAGATGCACCACAGTCCCGGGAATGCTGGTGCAAAGGACTCCTGCCCACCAAGCCCTGTGCCAAGCATTTGCATGGCTACAGTGGAGCTCAGCTGTGGTCATAACCATCAGTGATGTCTCGCAAGAAACCTCCCCCTGCGAAGGCACGGCCAGCAGTGGGTATTTTCCTGCCACAGGGACTCACTGCCTCTCTCCCCTGCAGGGTTTCGCTCAGGCTGCATCTCTCTGAGCTGGGGCTTCCCCTCCACCTGGCTGGCTATTTTTATCCTATGTCAGATTTTCACATCGAGACCTTCTGCCCTCTGGCCAGATTGATAGAAATGGGATGAGATTTCCTAAATTACCAGTACAGGGGAGAAATGGAAATGAATGGGGGACATGCATAGGAGTTTGGCTGGTGCAACTGCCAGAGATGTCATTTACCCCTCTGAACCTCCTCTTTCTGCCACCAAAGAGGTGCTGAAGGCAGCACGTACCCCATGCAGCTCCCCGCTAACTGTGCTGTGACAGCACAAACCAGTCCCCTCTGTGCTGGCAGCCCCAGAGGAAGCGTGGCTGGGGGGGAAGGGAGTTTCTCCGGTTGTTTTTCCCCTCAGGGTTCCTGTTTCCCCTCCAGCCCCGGTCCACGGATGCCAGCAAGCGGCCCCCATCCCCATGCAGCTTTGCAGAGGGTGCAAACCAGTTGGTTAGGGATGAAGGAGCCTAGGAGATGGAGGAGGGCTGGGAAGAAGGGCACACAGGGAGGCAGGGGTGCCCCGTCGCCCCGCTGCCAGCACAGCCCTGCCTGCCAGCAGCCCTGAAACTCTTTGGGAGCCAAATCTGCTGGTGGGGAAGGGAGGAAAACCGCAGAGCTGAGTCACTGCTCCGAAGGCATTTGCATCTGGGCAAGTTCCAGTTGAGCCCCCTCCCGCTACCTCTGCGCGAGGCGTCACGGGTGGCTTACAGGAACGGCCGCATCCTTTCCTCCCCGGCTGGTCACGCTCGGCCAGCAGCCGGGCAGCATCCGCTACCGGCTCCAGCGGGTTTCCATCGGAAGGCAGGAAGTCTTCCCGTCAGGGAAAAATGCCCTGATGAAGAAGAAGTGAGAGTGAAGGCGAGCGGGGCTGCGGGGAAGCCCGTCCTCTTACCAGAAACGGCAAAGTGGGTGCTGACTTCAGCATCCCCCAAAAATGGGCAGGCTAGGGGTGGTCCCACTCCACCCAGCTTTACATTAGCCAACAGGGCAGGATTTGGGGTGATGGTCTGCAGGTTCTGGTCCCAGCCCAGAGGATGCTGCTCCAGGGATTTAGGCTAAAGGAGGAGTGGCTTACGAGGAGGTTGCAGGGCAGGGAGCATTCCAAACACTGCCCCAGCACCTGCAGAAACCCGTGGTTTTGGCAGGGGCAGTGAAGGGGTTGATGGAAAGGTGGCAGGGCTGATGTTTCCCACCAGTGGTGGTAGCTGGCAGGGGTGGAAGAGCCACCCTGAAGGTCACAGAGTGGAAATGGCTTCTCTAGGAACAGAAGCATGGCAAAAGGATGTCTCTTTGCCCTCAGAAATGTTCTCAGGGAGCTGTAGCGGGGGGAAGGGATGGCCCTGGTGCTCGCCCATGTCCTGCCCCGGTGTAGCCCCTAAATTGCCTGGGTGCTACTGATGCCAGGAGTGCCAGCAAGAGGCTTGGCTGCCCAGCACGAGCACAAGGTGCATTTTGGGCTTCCCTGCTGGAAAAGGCTGGTGAGCCCCGGGCAGAGTCATGCTGCCTCTTCCCTACACTCTGCACCCAGGACTGACATCTCCCCAGAGTTTAAATCCTCCTGATGGGCGAAACCATGCTGCAGCTTGAAAAGAGCCTGCCCAGGGCCAGGCGCTGTGCGTGGCTGGAGCAGGATGTGTCCCGGGATGGGTTAAAGCATCTCAGGGTGAGAGATCAGTGCCTGTGTCCGGATCTGGGACACATCGCAGAGTGCTGGAGCTCTGTGCTCCGTCTTTGCAGCGACGGATCTCATGTTCCTCCCTCTAGCGGCTCAAATCCCCTCTGAACCTGGGGCTCCTACTGCCCCCAGCATCTCCTGTGGCTGGGGCATGGAGGAGCAGCGGGACCCTTCCCCCCAGTCACCCCTATGCTGGGATATTGGGTGGTGGACCCCAGTCCCTGCCAGCCCTCCTGGCAGGGATGCTCCTACCTGCCCCAGGTCTCATCCAAGAGGAGATGGAGATTTGCAGGGGGATTTTGGGCTAGTGACCATGTTACAGGTGATGGGAAGCTTTTGCCTGGTGTGGGATGGGCATCATGCTGGTTCTCACACTGCTCCATGCCCACAAGTGCTTGATGAGGAATGCCAAGGGAAATGTCAGCTCATCTCTAAGTAATTCCTTTCAGCTAGCCTTGCAGTTAGTCTTTTGAAAAAAAATATAGATTTTGGGCTTAGCCAGCACTTCTCTTTGCAAACGGTGCCCTCATCTCGTAACTAGGGCACAGTGGGAGGTGAGAGCTGGTTAGCTGTTAGCTAGCATCAAGCTTTTTGCAGACAGCGCAAGATGGATACAACGAGTTTGCTGAGCCCCTGATTCTGGGCTCCTCTCTGGGCAGGCTGCTCTCCTGGGTGGGGGGGAAGGGAACCTGCAGAGGCCGGGTGGGCAGCGAGGGGTACACAGCAGCGAGGGGTGCATGGCAGCGAGGGATGCAGCTCTCCTGCACCCACCAACCTGGCTTGGGGCACGCTGGGACCTTTTTTCCCCTGTAATTGTTGTGCAAGCATGCGTGGAGCACAGGTTTACTCCTCCTTACTTGTTTTTTGCTGCAGGACAGTCTGGGAGGACGAGGAGGAGTCACAGAGCTGCAGCTCCCCAAGCCGGGAATCGGTGCCATGTCGCTCCCGGAAATCCAGCTAGGATCCACCCACTGTTTACAGAGGAAAGTGCAGTGAATCATCTGTGTGGGGAAGGAAAACACATCAAACTTAGGCCTTTTTAAGCTTTCCAGGCAACTGAAGGCTGCCTGGAGAACACCTGACAGGGATCAGACCCAACTCAGCAGCCCGGATGCCCCAGGGATGGGTGCGAAGGCTGGCACTGCTGTGGTTTGGGACAGGGCACCCGTTTCTACCCCAGCCCCATAAGCACAGGTGCCTAAACCCATTGCAGCCCACAGCAGCAGCACTTTGGTCCCCACATTTCAGCCTGGGAGAGCTCTCAAAGTACAGTTTGCCAGATAGATGTCCTGGTTGGTAAGGAAGAGGTGACACTTGGAAATAAATGCTTTTCTCTAGATATGGGAGAAGGTCAGTTTGAATACAGGCTTGCTATAATAAGGACTGAGCAGCTACAAGTGCCCAAGCACAGGGGCACAGAGCCGTTGGAGATGGCCTGGGAAGCTCCACCTGGCCTCCAGAAGGACATGGATCTGCTGGGGTCCTCTGATGTCTCTGCCAGCCCCAGACTGTCTCAGATATCCTCTGGTGTCAGGCAGAGCCCAGGCAGCAAGACTGAGCCCTCAACATCTCAGCACAAAGCACAAGAAAAGCTCACTTCCATCTGCAATAAATGACAGATGAGAAAAGCGTTTTGTGTCCATGAAGAGCTGTGTTACCTTCCAGCTGCAGCAGCTGGAGCAACCACTGTCCCCACAGATGTGGCCTTAAACCAAGCTGCCTGGTGCTGAACCTGTGTGCTGTGCCCTCAGGGCTGCAGCAGCAGAGCAGGGTGACGCTGGCTTCGTTTAGCACCTGGAGAGCATTTGGGATGGGGTCTGGGCCTCGTTAGGATCCACCAGTTGGAGATGGGAAGGGCAGACCGCAGGCACCTGTGGTCAGCATATAAAGGTCATGGCAGGCAGGCCTAGAAGCTTGTTGGTGGGTGTCTCATGTGGGCCCAGGGAAAGCTGGGTTACTTCCAGAGGTGTGTTCTGGGGTCTTCAGAGAGTTACCAGGAGCAGAATATGGAAGTAAGTGGGGATACAAGGGGAGAAGACACCTAAAAGCCACCTGGGACCCTAGGCAGGGGTGGTAACTGCTGCTGAGGGGGTGGCAAAAGGCTGACCTTGGGCAGGGCTGTGGCTGCAGGGTGTCTTCAGCTGCAGCCCTGCTGCCGCCCTGGCTGCTGACCCAGCTTTGGGTCCCTTTGGGGTTAGTGAGGTTACACCTGCCAGAGAGGACAGGAGCAGCTGGGTCATGTGCAGCATGCTGGAGTGCAGCAGCGAAGCTGGAGCAGACAGGTGAAAATGAAATGTTCAGCACTTGTGGCTAAGTTAGAGGAATCCGAAAAAAATGGTGGGGCTGCTCCCTTCAATAGAAATGCAGATGTATCTGCTCTGCAAGCTGAGGGAAGGTTTGTGGCTGAGTGGAGCTGAAACAGCAGAAGGTGCAGAAGAAAGCTCCTGGACAGACCCTGCACGTGAAGAGTGCAACCGAGAGCTGGGAAGTTAGAATTTAAAAATGAAAGGTGCCATGGGCTTCAGGGTGCGAGGTCAGTGACCTGCTGCCTATCAGGAGTGGTTTCAGGAGTGACAGGTCCTCACAGGAGAGGGGCAGAAAGCTCTGGCAGCCCTGCAGGGACACTGGTGTTGGGAACATGGTCACACTGAAACATGGCTGGGAGCGGGCACTAGAGGGCTGCACACTCACGTTGTTGCTGTCAGAGGTGTCTCGAACTGCACAGCCTGGTCTGGAAACGCCAATTTGCTTTTTCTAGACCCAGTGACCTGATAGAGAGAAGTGAATAACTTCGAAAAAATATAACAATTACCCACTACGTGGCAAGGCGGTGATTTTTTCTTCATTTTAATTGCACTTTTCCCAAGCTCTGCTGCTGCCTTGGCAAACTTACAAGGTGAAATGAAGAAAGTTGTGCGTGGGCTTCATGCTGAAGTGTGTGTGCTGAACTTTGCCCAGTTCCCTGAGCTCTTGGAAGCTGCTCCAGCAGAGCCCTTGCTCCCAGGAAAGCTGCCTCCTTGGCAGAAGCGGTGGGCTCCTTGGGTTGTTTATTGGAGGTAAGCAGTGGCTGGGAATGGTGCAGGCATGGCTGATCCTGCCTCAGGTCTGGGTCATCCCCTGGGTTGTCTCTTCACATGGGTTTCTAGGGAACGTGGCAATACTGAAAAGGTGGAAAATTAAGGTGCAGTTACTTTGAGTTATCTGTCTCAAGTAGTTTTGGAGCAATGTTTATGTGACCACTTATGTTCACTACTTTTTTTTTTTTTTAACCTGTGTTTGCCTTTTCTGTTCCCCTGCAGGAAGTCCCCACTGCTTTGGGGCCAGCTGTGGCCCCTCCACCCCATTTGCAAGTTCTTGTGTGGTTATTTGCTATACTGTGACCTTCTAGGACCTCTCCCCTTGGTGCAGTTCTCCTGCATTTTGCTCCACATAACCTTTCTTGTTTGCCCACACTGTTGTAGGTGGACCTGCCATGGCATCCTTGGTGTCTTCTACGCAAGATAAAAGTCTGGCTGCAGCTTGAGCACCCTGTGAGAAGTCATCTCCAGATCCTGCATGAAAGCCCATGCTAGCGAGCTTGAGACAGTGCAGCCTCACCCCATCTTCAGGGAAGCGCTGTGCCCTCATCAAGTGCTGCCCCTGACCAGGAGCAGACCGTGGAAATCTGTTGCAGAACGGAATGTTACACAGCTTCGATTCAGTAACTGTTTAGGATTTGTTAAGGTAGATCAAAAGTTTAATATCTGGTTTCTAATAAGGCTTAATCAACAGCTGAATAACAAAATGCTCTAAAACCATTCAATGGGATTTTCTATAATTAAAACAGCAACTTGATTACAGATTCAATGATGTCAAGGGTCACACTGTACCTACAAAAGAGAAAGTTGAATCACTTGCTTATAGACACACACAGGTATATGATTAAAAGCTTATGTACAGATCTATAGACGTTCATTAAAGCACCTCAAGGTATGTGAGATGTTTGCTCTTAGCTGGGTGAACACTGTCTCTGGGTCACTTTCCTGCTTTGCACTGCTGAGAGCAGAGGATGAAAATGTTCCCCTTGGTGCCAGCTCTTGTCCTCAGCTCTGCAGTAAGTACTGACAGCATCTCACAGCCTTCCCTCTTTCACGTAGGGCTGTTCGAGGTCTTGCTTCTGATCTCCTGTTGAGTGTCCTGGCCCAGGGTGCTGTATCACATGGCAAGAACAGCAGCAAATTTAGTCTGCTTTCCTCAGTTTGCATCACTGTAATGAACTGGCTCATGTTGAAGCTGAGGTCTGTGCTGTAAAACATTTCGGAGACCTGCTGGAGGCACCAAACCCAGGGAGAACAGCACTGCCTTCCCGAGCAGATCCCCCTCTGCAAACGCTGTTTGGGGAATACAGCTGGCTTCTCTCACACAGCACATGGATAAATCTTCAGGTCCCCTATGAGAGATGTGGGCTGTCCTTGAGTACACAGCAGTGACAGCGTGAGCTGATGCGCTTTGTGCAGGTTTGTACCCTGGGGGGGAGGATGAAGTAAAACCTCTGTCCTCAAAGGTGTCAGTGGCATGAGAAGGAGGCATTTGTCAGAGATGGTCTCCACATGAGCTCATCAGGTTTTGAGTCCTGCCTTGTCCTACCTTGTAATAATCTGGTTGGCTGGGGGCGAAAAAGGAAAATCAATGGTTTAGTCCCCAGAAACCTGATATAAATGGAGTGTGGGGAAAGAACTGCAGGAATAGCTGAGGATGAGGGAATGTCTGCAGATACTGCTCAGGGAGCTGATAGAGCATGAAGGGAAGAAAAAGCCAACACTTGGGAGATTAGGTAAAAATCAACCTGCCTGTGCTAGGCTCCTGATGACATTGGGAGGATTCATTAATACTTTTGCGAGTTAAATCCTATGGTTTTCACAGCGCTAGCAAGTGTTTGTGTTCCTCCAATAAACAAATATTTTCAATTTCATTGTACTGTCAGCATAGGCTCATTCATGAGTGCACAAGGAATCCTTGTATCATATCAGACTGGAGAATCATATTTATTGCCTCTTTGAAAACTGAAGCTTTCCCTTTCGGTCCAGGTTAAGGACTTGTAATTTCTGATCTACACTTTGGTAAATGGTTCTTGGGAAAAGCAGGCCAGTCACTTTAGAAATTACTTGTTTTATGTTGGATCCTTAGGATTAGCGTCATTTTCCTCTCACATGAAAATAAATCTTGAGTGTTGCTATGTTTATGAAGGCTCTTCTGAGCTTAATTGCTTTCTCTTAGTGTTTGACTTGTATCAATCTTCTGATGAAAATAAACCCATCTTTTTTGGTTTTTACAGAGTCCTTGTGGAAGTGGAGTTATGGAGGAAGTGCAAGTGAAAGTACTCTGAACCCCACGCTGGTCAGGTTTTGCTTTGTCAGAGCTTCTCACTGATATTAGCAGGAAATAAGAGGCAAAGTTAATATTCTTCTGCCAAAGGAAATATTTTTGGTTTTGTGTGGTGGTCTAAGTGGGACCCCAGAATATCAGAAGTGCTTGCGGGGTCCTTGTCTAATCTGACTGTCAAACTATATGAGAAACTACAGAAAACTTGTGTTGCAGTAAAAGGGATAATAGGGTATGTAGGACATACAGGATCTGTTTTGTCTGGGATGATAACTTGTGTGAAGCAGGAGGGAGAGAAACCTGAATTTGTTTCATGTACTGGAATGAGAGAAGCAGAAGGGCTGGAAATTGGATGTGAAATGAGCTGGCATGTGGCTTGGAACAGGCAGCTGTTTGTGTGTGGATGGGGTGGTCAGCAGCTGAACACCCCCCGTGGGACTGAACTCCAGCTGCCTGTGGGTGCAGGATGCGTGTGTGTGCAGATCCAAAAGGAACCCTTTATTTCTTCTCCTGGATTTCAGCTCTGCAGAACAGGCAAAAAGCAAAAACCCCACAGACTGACCTCCCATGTTTCACAGGCCATGCAATTTGTGTTTCTCTTGACATTAGCCCACTGATTTATGCTAAACTAAAGTATGTATTTTTTTCCAAAAAAAGGACAGATCTGAAGACACCAGGAAATGAGAAAACCAACATTTCCCCTGATAATTTTTTCTACTAGTTAACCACTGACACTATTCTGTTTCTTACTTCTCGTTTCAGTCTGTCTGGTGTCTGATCCTAAACATTAGTTCCTGTTACAGGTATCAGGAGTAAATTAAAATGCCCTCTAGGATAGTACTTGCTTTCTTTTCAGAATGTGGGGTACGGTAATTAAATCTCCTCCTCTTGTTTTTGCGGAAGGCTGGAGTTCAGTGCTATTGCTGTTTGGGAAAAAGTAAATACCATTCCTTCCCCAGCAGCTGGTTTGTGCCCTCCCTCTCACACCCACGTGTGTGAAATCCCGTAATGCAGCAGGGCAGGGAACTGGTTCTGTTGGAATAGATGAACTTGAGTGTTGTTGGCTCTGGGTTATTTTCAGTTTGCAGTTTGCTCACCACAGGGCTGTATGGATGTCTGGTGGTATGGTGCTGAGCACGGTGCGGTGAGGAGGCTGGAGAAGTTGCTGGTGGGCTGACTGCAGCAGAGTCGCCTTTCAGGAGTCAAACTCCCACCAAAGACTTTTGCTTGAGAGATGTTTTTGCAGTCCTCAGATTAAAAGCAGAAGGCTGCTGTGTTTGCCCAGTGTCTAACACAACCAGCCTTGTCTATGGTGGTGTCTAAGAAACAATAACAAAGCAGTTGTCAATAATAATGAAGCAATCAAGCTTTCTAAAGTGTGTGAGAGTGAAAAATGCCTTCCTTGCCTGACAAGAAAGTGGTTTTGCTTCCTCGCCTTTGAAGGGCCACAGCTGCTCACTGTGAGGACAGAAATAGGGGAGAGGAGCAAGCATACCCTGCAAATGTATATGGGTGATAGTGAGAGGGAACATGCACAAACCATTTGAGATAAGTATTCCTGCCAGGACCAGCCCAGCTGAGGCAGAGGCAAACTAACTTATGGAAACATGGCTAAAACAAAAAGCACACATGAGCTGGAGCTATTAGTAGGCAAATACAGAAAGATCTTTCTTTCTACATTCCAGTCAAAACAATCTGGGTTGGCAAAAAGTCTATTTAATAAGCCAGGAAAAGCTACTTGGATGGAAATTGGTGAAGGTGCAATGACAATACTAGGACAGGAGGGCTGAGGCTGTGGCAGCCTCTAGGAGAGAGCAATGAACTGTCTTGTGCAGCTGTGGCTGATAGGGAACATGAATGGAACTAATTGATTTGATTGATTAGAGTCTTATCTTTACAAGTACAACTCTTCCCTAAGAAGGAATTAAAGGGAACTCCTTTGGCCCAGATGAGTGAAGTATAAGGATATCTACTAAGCTATTACCATTCTTACGTCTATTTTTTTGTGGCCCATTTAATGAAGCTGTAAATGTTTCATGCTCTGTATTACTCAACTCTACCAGCTCATAGTTTTAACACAGGAAATGCTTTCTAGGTGAGTTCATGCTGTATCATGTTTTGTAGATTAAAAAAAAAATTCCTCGGCTTCTTCAATCTTTCATTACATGAAAACAAAAGTTTTAGAATAAACAGACTCTATGACTCAGCTTCTCTATAAACAAAACATAATGTTAATTATTATGAGTTAATTATAAACCAAGGCTGTCACACAGTACAAAGTTAAAGGCACAGCTGAGCTCCAAACAATTTCATTATCAGATGTGATATTCAGACAATAAAACTCAGCCACCCTGTTGAAAATACTAGCCTTGTACCTAGAAATTGACTTTCTAAGGATTAAAATGGCAATTTGGCTTTTAGAAGGTCACACATATTTCCCAAGATTTATTTTGAAACCATATCAGTTTGTCTTAGCTCAGGGTTTGACCTGTGGATCAGCACAGACTGTTTATGTGATATCAGAGTCAACAGTTGATCATTAAGTGGCAGATAAACTACTGGGAAAAACACCTGTGGGTGTCCCAGTATGGTTCTTCAGTGTAACTCTGAAATGAGAAGGAACGAGGTTTGGTTGCAAGCAGGATGCTGTAGTGGAGGGGCCTGTTTTAGTGATGCTAAAAGTGATGAAAACATCAAGTGTAGCATGGGGGGAGCGGGCAGTTTTGTCTCCTCTTTAGTCAGGCTGGGGACACTGAATGTAGGAATTGAACAGTAAGGAGAAATTGATGAGGAATAATCCAAGAAGGTAAGCCTGCAGATATCTAACATTTGCAAAAAGCAGAATGATTTCTTTGAATGCTGTGTTGCATTTAGCTGCCTTATTACTCTGCGACTTTGTCACTAGGAGTATATTTACATATAATCGCTATGAAGTGCAACTCTGACTAGCTTGAGTATACCTGAAACTGCTTTCAAGTTACCAGGCTTGTGAATCCCTAACAATGTTGCCCTGCAGAACACAATTTGTCAAGGCATATTTGCATATTTGAGCATGTTCCGTGTACATTTAGATATGTCTGTTTTGACATGTAGCCTGCAAAACTGACAGGGGTTTTTGCCTAAACTGACAGGAGTTTTGCCTAAATAGCACCAGTTCCTGGACATCTCTCTCCATACTGTGCTAACTCGTACTTGGGTGAGTTACTAAGGGACTGTTGCCAGATGAGAAGGATTTATTGGCTAAAGTTTTACAGGAGTCTGTCCAGTGTCCAATGGCATTCAGAGTTTTCACGCAGTCCATATAATGGTATAAAAGGCATACTTACAGTGTTTGCAGAGTATGTTTGTTAAACTGTTGTGAAATTGAGAGGGATGGTGAGCACTGGAGAACAGGATTGGAGCTAAAAGTTATCTTGAGAAATAGTGTCAGGAATGCAACAAGGAACGGCACAAAAGATTGCAGTGCGCTAAAGCAATGAACTGCAAGGCTGTTCATGCTGGAGAGCGGCTGTTCAGCAGCAGCTCTGCCAGAAATGATCTGCAAGTTGTAGCAAATCACAGGTGTATGTGATGGGGGGGTAAAATCCGAGGTGTACAATTGTTCTGTGTGTGCTGTGGACCAGCCTGGGTGAGCTTGCTGGGCTGCTGGAGTGGCAGAGTATAGAAAAACATATGAGACTCTAGGAAGATGAGACATGTGCTGCACTTGCCCTATGCCTGAAAAAAAACCAAGTAACAATTTCATGTGAATCTTTACGAAAGGTGAAGTTTACTTTGAAGAAAACTTATTTCACTCATATTGTCACACGTTTCATTCCCATTTTCACACCCACATACGCATGGGCTCCCGGACATGTGTCAAAGCTCACAAGGATCACTTGTGTAACACAAAGGATGAGATGTTGGCTGTCAAATCTTTGCTCCATCTTCTGGGTTCCTCTTGATCATGCTAAATCTAGTTTTTAATTGGTTTGAACCAAGGTCTTTTATTCCCTTAAGAGGTCAAAGTTATTGCAGTGATTCCACACCACCTCCCCCTGCCCCATCTTTCTTTTTTCTCCATAAGTCTTAGATACGGTGGCTGCCCACTGTCTTTGTCTCATTGTGAGTATCCTCATGGCCAGTTTGCCTCCCTATTAGGACAGCAGAAAGCAGTGGCACATACAAGGTGACACAACCTTGTCACCATCCTCATGTTATTGGATCCGAGGTCTCCTGATGAGTTGTTTATGCCATGGCCTTATCAGAGCACGGGCTTCATGGTGTAAATGTCTCCTCTGTCAATATTTCAGTCTGATCACTGCTGATCATGCTCTTGGTTGTCAACACAAGCCACTCTTCTAGCTTTTGCTTGATTAATAGTTTTTGTTGGTGCTTTCCTCCATATCAACCTTAGTATTTCTGCTAGGAATATCTGCATTTCTGTCTGCAGGTAGATGGATGTGATGTATTGTGATCCACAGCACTTTGCAGGTGTGCAATGACTCTTAAAACTGGTGTGCGAGGAAGTGGTGCTTTCACAGCTGTCAACAAAGCTTGTTACCACTGTGGTGTGGGTCATAAAACTGAGAGACTCCAGATTACTGTTTGCAGCTTGCATTTGTGTAAAGTAGATGTTGGCTTTTGCCAGTTTACCTAAATATCCCTAACTAATCATTCTACTAGACTAATTATGTCTGTTTTCTGAAGGCCAGCTGGTATCCCAGGCACGTTTGTGATATCACTGACAATTTAAAACCAAAACCAAACAGCTTCGTTGTTACTAGAACAGATCTGAGCAGCCCAGCTGGTTAACTTGCTGGCCTAAGCTCTTTTTCTATTAACATGCAAATCTCTTCTGCTTTTTTAAAAGCCTGTTCCTCCCTCACCAAGCTGTGACGATGTCATCCACTAGGCTCTTTCCTCACTGAAGTGACAACCGTGTGGTCCCTGGCCTCCAGGTCCTTCAGATTTAGCTAGTTACTAAAGAAAAAGTCCTTTAAAAAAGATTTGCGAGTACTTGCCACTTTTGATATATCAGCCTTCCATTTGTTCACTCACAGGTAAGGAACTTGGATAAAAATAGTAGTAAGGCAGCACAAGGGGTTTTACTGACTGACTGTACATCTTGTTTTTGAAATACGAGAAAGTGTTCATTCACTTTGACTAGACATCAAACGTCCTGCCTGTGCTTACTTCTGATGGAGGTTGTGACTCTTCTTGTCCTGTCCCAGCAGGCATTTCCCAATTAATTGTTTTTCAGGCTGAGCAACCCCTGACTTCATTAGGTGTCTGATTGCCAAAGAAAGATAACATTTGAGGCTGATGCAGGGATTATCTCAATATTTCCAAAAGAAATTTTAAGTCCGGTCACAGCACAATGTGTAAGTGGAAGAAGAGGAGAGAGGTCTGGCAACTTTGATTTAGCTGACTGAATCTACTGAATAACATTACCTTCAGTATACAACACAACAGAAATGTGCTCATGTTGTGGAAAAAAAGCCCGAGAAACATGGATAAGCTGTTGAAAGGAAACCCTTTCCATGGACTGCTAGCAGTGGATTGCCCTTCATAGCCTTTTTTGTGTTTGACCTTTGTGTCAAGAGTGATTAATCTTTACACTAACAACCAGTGATTAACAGGATGTTAACCAAGAATCTAGTGCTGTTCTTCTCTAAGAGAGCCTCCATAGAAAGGGATCTATGAGGATGAGAATGGGCTTTGGTGAATGTTGGCATAATAAATGTCTGCTGAAGAAGGCACAGGTGAAGGCCCTTTTAAATTTGCTTAAGCTGCAAATCAAGATATTCCTAGTGCTCATGACAAAGGAATTTTGTGTATGTGGTTATATGGCTCTTGACTGTGGAGATTACATATTGAGAGTCTTGGCACTCACAAATTTGAAAGGCTTGAGTAACTAAAAGCTAGGGTATAGGAGAAGTAGAATAGGTAGAAATTTGAGTGATTTGAAGCTTTCCATGAAAATGATTGTGGGAATGGGTATGCATGTCAGGAGAACAATTAATACATGTTAAAAGTGTGAGCAAACTATGTAGTGATTTGTAAATGTGTATTAATGTAGTAGAATTATTATGGTACACAAAGCTATGACAGATGGTATTTTCTGCACAATGTGTCCCCTTGATGCATTATGCAATGCTGCCAGCTCTTTGTCCAGTCAGAAAAAGGAAACTAGTGTGCTGGTTGAGTTCCTAGCTAGAGATGCCAATTCCCTGGATGATGCAGGCTCTGAAATAAAAGCAAATATTTCATATTTTTTAGATAGGAAAATTCCCCACTGGTTAAACTATTACTGTAGTTGAACCTGTGGTACTGCAAATATTCTCTCCAGATGTTCAGCTAAATGAAATGGCAGCCTTCTGCTCAGTGAGCTGCATGTCAGGACATCAGTGTCTGCTTGGTAAAGGAGGTGTAAATTGGTTCCTGGAATGCTCAGTAGGGATTCTGCTGAGCATCCGAGTGAGCATCCAATCTGATAACATCTGGGAATTCAAGTGGGAAGGAGAGACATTCTCCAGAAAGATGGAAGAAAAGGAAACTGGTAATGCCAGGGAATGTGTGTATCTGAACTGTAATGTAATTTGTGGCTGTGCTGAAACCATACAGCAAATTGGTGGTGAAGGGAGCAAAGAGTCCAAGTTTGAAGAAAACATCCTTATGCTGCTTTCTGAAATGAGTGTTTTTCTACTCTAAAAAAACCAAACTGCATAGCATTCAGCAGTCCCCTTTGCTGTGCAGAGAGTGGCTTGCCTATAGCGAAATGCTTTCACACAGGTGTGGATTTTATCCTTTCTACCAGCTCCACAACTTTTTTCAGCATCTGTGTTCTCCCAGGAAAACCAAGGAAAAATCTCCGTGTTTCCTGCCTCTATCCATTCCTTGCCATATATGCATTCAAATCAGTCACCTATTTTCTATTGCTTCCTATCTTTCCCCATATGTGTCACACAAAATGATACATAAATGGATGCTGAGAAAGAGCTGGTCTTTGCTTCCTGTCCTACCCTGCCTCTGCTATTGTTGTGTGGGTAAACCAAAGCAAAGCTGTGAAGGACAGGAAAGCTCATTATTATAGCTGTTCAGCTGAAATAAGGGGAAACTTGAAAGCATGAGTAATAAGCATCTAGGTAACACTAACATGCAGGTATCTGCAGCCATTAAACAAAATAGTATTCATCAGAACACCTGTGGTATAATAGGATAGTGTCTGAGTGTAGCTTTGGGATATACAGCATGAACTGCTAGTAGCTAAGCATTAGATATAGCTTGAAAGTATGATTAAATGCATGTGTAATGAAAATAATTGATGGAAAAAAATCTGTGGTAGAAGATAACCACAAGCATGAAAATGTACCATGCAACGTACAAGAAATTATATTAATGTCTCTAAAGGGGCATGATGGATGTGAGTTTTGGGGTTTGGGGTGCTGGAGAGTTGAGCTCCTCCCAAAGTGTGTCATTATATTGCCAACACAAAATGTAGTGATTACTGCTAGTGAAATAAAGGAAATGCGTGACTGGAGTGGTGGTACACTGAGCTTTGTGGGTGAGCAGTACTGTGGATGATCCAGGTTTGGAGACGGATTTGAGAATTTGTGCTGCAAATTATGACCAACTGTATTCATAGTGGTTGGTGGTAGAGATCTGCCTGTGCTGTGCTTGGGAGAAGCAGCCTATGCTGTACCTGGAGCACTTGTGTCTCAAAACCCCCTTCTGAGTCTAAACAGACTCTATAGGCATGCATATGGCACATCAGTATGAGTCTCTATATCAGAGAAGACCATTGTGGTCAGCTTCCCCTTCTCCACTGAGTAATGATGTTGGTGGTTTGGTTTCTCCACAGACTTGATCCTGTATCAGGGAAAAGGCAATTGACAACAATTAAACTTTAAGGGGGGCAGATTTATTGACACCTGTCTTTGCCCTTACCTGTCATTCTGCATAGGTTCCTGAGAGAAATATTCCTTTTGCAGCCTCACTGCTTATTTCTTTGCTTCTGTTCTTGTACTCAATGTTCCAGGAGAGCTTCATGGTCCTCTGCCACTTTGGAAAACTAGCTAATCTTTTCACTCTGATTCCTTTGAGGTAGCACAAGGTCAATGGTTTTGAACAACTTACCCTTTGCTGTGCTTTTGGTGAGGTCAGGCATATTGAACAAGGAGGAAATGAACAGTCACAGTAATGAGACAGGTCTCTAGAATTTCAAATAATGTGGTTAGGGTAAGTATTTCATATTGAGCTTTGAAACAGTTATGTTATAAATTGGATGCAGGTTCACATTTTAAGATGGCCATCCATGTGCAGCGCCCTACATGTCATACACTGGATTACTCTGCAACCTGCAGCTCTTCCTCCTTCATTTCGGTCAGGGTTGCAAATTGCCCCTGGCAAACCACATTCATCTCGCAAATTGTTTGAAGAGGAAGTTTGAGCTATTGGTTGGACACAGATAATGCCTCTTCTGACTGTCGAGGATGGCCCCATGGCTGCGAGTATCCAATGGCCTACATACATATCCATACTTCTCCATGACTGATCTGCTGGCTCTCTGTCCATTGGCCACATGTGGACATGCTGGTTGCTCCTTTGCAACAATGCAGAAAAGCCTAATACAGGTGGTGGTTGCAGTTGTTGGGGGGGTTGGAAGGTAGAGTGTGTCAAAAAAGGTCTTTTTTGCCAGAGGAGCAGGTGTCTGCATGCAGAACCCATTGGGTGAGGGATCTACCAAGGGAAGGAACAAACTTCTTCCTTTTCTACAAATAAATTTGAGGTACTAACTATCCCTGTGGCTTCTGAAATTGAAAGCAAACAGAAACTGTTCAGGAAATGGATGTGGGTTTTTACAGTGTGATTTCAGCTGCCATTCAAAGACTTCAAAAATACTTAGTTTCTAGTGTTAAAGTAAGGTAATTCTGTGGTGATGGGTGGTTTTCTAAAAGAAAGGCTGAATGTACTGATGTATTTAAACGAAAATTGGACAATCCTGAAGTCCAGCTATGCTTTCAAAAGCCAAAAAGGCAATTTCTTTACAGATTTGAAATGGTGCTTTGATTTCATCTTCTTTGTTTCTTTGACAATGTGTATGTACCCTTTCAGATTCAGAGTTTAAACTCTATTTAGAACATTTACACTAAAATATTATAATAAAGAATTCGTGGTCGTGACTGATATGTTTCAGATGTTAATGGGCTGTGGCTAAATCACAGTTCTTCAACATGATGTAGCTGCACTGTGGGCAACCTATTTCCCTGTGGATACTGCTTAAAACCTCCATACTCTGAGTTCCTTCCTGCTTTTGCTTGAAAATAAAAGTGTGAGTCATTCTGGAAAGCAATTAAGGAAGAGATGAAATAAATAGCAAATAATTACTTGCATAATACCCCAGATTCTACTTGTAAAACCTTATCAAGTTTCCTAGGTTTGTGCTTTTCCAAAGTTTCTGGTTATTTGTGGGTGTTCAGACTGTGTGATAGGAAGAACTAACAGCAATAAAAATCTGATACAATTGCAGCTGTTGCACATTTTTTGTTACTTCCCCCACTGTCCTCAGTACTACAACACCCTGCCTTCTGTGGTTTCTGAATTTAACTTGTCATAAGCAGATTATTACAAGCCATGTTATTACTTAGGTAATTACTGTTTTTTGTGTCCTTGCTGTCTGCTCCTTATGAGAAACAGCTTCACCTTGCCATCACTAATGCTCAAATCAGACTTTCTGTGGAAGCTGTTTGGTGTCTCCACATTTCCTGCAAATCTACCAATGTGTTCTGTATCTAACTCCTTTGTTGTGTTTTGTAACTGTTTACGTCTCCAGGTCATGTAGCTGTAAAAATGCCTTTATTGCAATTTTGCAAGGTTAAAGTACTAAACTGAAAAGTAAAGCAGATATTTATGTTATTACAACTTCATCTCTAGCCTCAAGGTGATATAAAAATATTTCTGGAATTCTTGGCTAACACTGGGTGTGAAACTTTTAACGCTTTCTTAGGCAGTAATTGAAACACACACTATTGTCTTTTAAAGCAAATCTATACCACAGTGTTCTTTATTTGTTGCTCAAGAAAATCACACTAAGCATAAACACGGATTGGTTGTGCTGCTGTGTTGGGCGGCTCTTGAAGTGTGTTGTCAAACAGCGGGGTCTCCTCCTGGGAGGTTTCTTACAAAGGTCCCAGTCAGGGACGGTCCCTGGGGCAGAGAGCTCCTGGCTGCAGATGGAACAGGTGTAGGGTGGGTTAAAGAAAGAAAGGAGGCAAGTACATGATGTGATGGCACCTTGTGAGGTTGGGTTTAAGACATCGTTACCTACATGGATGAAAGCTTTTGAAAAACAGACCTTGAGGGACGGAGCAAGACAAAGAGGGGAGGGTTGGAGTGTGTGGTATGTGGCAGAACGAGATATTTTACATGCTCAAAAAACAGCTTCCTGTTTCTATTTTGGTTTTCCATTACTGTTACCTCTGCTTTGCAGACTTTCCCTGGGCCAGCCTGCCTCAGGCAGGGTGCAGAAAGAGGCATGAGATGGGACACTCCATTTGGGTGAGTTTTGTTCACCAGTGTTTAAGGATCCAAGAAAATCATTAGAAAAAGAGTGGCCTGGGTCACCTCCACTCTTAGACAAAGTGCTAAAATACACAGAACCAAAGCTGATTTCACCACAAACTGCCCCAGGTGGCCTTCAGGGCAGTGTTGTGGTGAAGGAAGCTCTGTTCATGTCACCTCTTATTTCTGCAGATGGGGGACAGGGATTAGTGTGTATCTGGGCAGTGCTTGCATTTAACTGTTAAAGCAGCTGGTGTGGAGACATTCTGATACCGTTAACTTTTATGGAGACTAATTACATGAATTTGCACAAAGCATTACAAGTAACAGTACTGGGATTCTCTAAGATTGCAAATCCGGTTCTTCAGGTTGTCTAGTCCAAGTTTTTGACCCTGGGCTAAACATTTGGCATGTGGCAGCGCAGCACATGGGGCAGTCACACAAAGGATGCATTTTAGTTGGAGGGGTGGAGGTTGCAAAGTAAGGTAGAGAGTGACACTTGCACAGCGGGCTGTGGCTGGAGAGGCACAGGGCTGCACGCTGTTTGGGTTTTCGCCTGCAACAGCTGCGACTTCGTCAAGTGGCTGCGGAGGCCCGCACGCAGCCTGGGCTTTCTCACAGAGACAGCTGAAGCCCCGCGGCCAGCGGCTCCCTGGCCGGCCCCGCTTGTCCCCTCCTGTGAACGCCCCCTGTGGGCAGAGCGGCCGCCTCAGGCCCGGCGGGTGGGGCCCGCCCTGGGCGCTCCAATCAGAGAGCGGGAATGGGAGGGGGTGAGTGGCACGAGACCAAGGCGCCAAACAGCCCTTCCTCCCTCGGCCGCGGAAGAACGCTCCCACCTCCCGCTCTCTTCGCAGCCAGTCATAACCGCGCTCCGTCTACTCGTCCCGCCCCCGGCGGTAAAGAGCCAATGGGAGGTGCTACTACTTCGGTCGATCAGCCAATCAGCGACCGAGCTTCAAAAAAAACCCCACTATCCAGTCGCCGCCTGCCCGCAGCCCCCGGAGGTGAGGGTCGTTTGGGCGGCCGGTCTTTGCTATGGTGCCGGGAGCAGCCGGTCTACCTGGTCCCCTCCACTCCTTCCACCTCGTGGGGTCAGCTGGGCAACCCGCACCATGACCCGGCCGCTCGGCTTGGGCGTGCCGTCCCTAGGTCCGCCAGTCACGGGGTTACAGCGCCATTTTACGCCGGCGGCCGCGGCCAGAGAGACGGCCCAAGACTTCAGGTACGGGGGGAAGGCGGCTGAGGAGCGGGCGGGCGCCTGGGAAATGGCTGCAGCCGCCGCGATACCCCGAGCCCGCCCCGCGGGGCGCGCACGGGTTCGTGGCTGCTCCGCGGGTGTTCGGCGGTGGGAGCCCGGCGGGGCCGCTCCCCGTCAGGCCGTGCAGGTGGGGATGTGACGCTGTCAGGAAGCACGGCGGCGTGCCAGGCACGAGGAGCGACAGCTGCCCTTCTCATCCTGCTCCCATCGCAGGAGGTCCCGCCTGAGGCGCTGGGCCGTGTCTGTGTGGTGCTGACAGTTGGTGTGAGGTGAAAGGCGCCTGACAGGATACACGGAAACTGCAGGTGTCTGGCCGGGTACTGACCAGCATCTAAAACACATCGTTCAAAATAGATAAGTCCACTCAAATGTGGTCGTGTCTCCGTGTTTGTCGACACAGCCACCTGCAGAGCTTGGGAGGCTTCGGGAGTTCAGCTCTGAAGAGAGAAATCCAGTTGTCATCAATTGAGCTCTTGAGCCGGTCCCAGCTGTGACCGGTGCTGGAGGACATGGTCTCCAAGGAAGGCAGTGGCGGTCAGGGACAGCTGCACCTTGCTTTGTTCATTGCTGCTCATCCTCTCTTTTGATAGCGTTGACATTTGAAGGAAAGGGGGCAGGTAAAAGTTCAGTTTCAATTCCGTTTTGCTTCTTGCCCAAGAAAGTGGAAACTATTTTGTGTTTTGGTTTTGCTGCGGTCATCTAAAAGAACATTCTGAGGCTTTATGTGTGACTTTTTTGTTGTTATTTCTGCAGTGCTTTTCAGGATGCTCCGTTGCATCAAAGACGCGATTACATTTGGTAGTTTATTCCTGTGTTGTGTGGCTTTGCCTTCTCTGATCTATTGTTAGTGCTCCCAGTACAGATTTTTTGAAAGTAGTTTTTATCCAATCAGAGATAAGCACTGATATGGCTGTATACACTAATTACTTTTAAAGACTATTCAAGGGTTTATATTTTTAAATGAGTGGAAGAATTTCCTCCCTCATTCATGCAGGTTGTGCCCTTAATTTTGAAAGACCTGAAAGGTTTGTTAAGTGCATCTCCTGACTGCATAGCTTTTTGCTTTGTCAAGTGAGATCATGTATTCATGGATTTTGCCTTTTCTTATCTGGGTTTTTTAGTGGTCTCCCTGGTGTCTCAGGATGAGATTTTGTCAGGGATAAATACGTTTTGCTGAATTTATGTATTTTGATGAAAAGTGTTAACCAGAGCTATGTAGTTGTTGACAAGGGCACATTAAACAACAACGACTTTTGTGTCAGGTAAAAGAGTGAAAACAAGTAATTATCATTGTTTCATTAGTTCTTCATTCTTTTAGGGCTGATTATTTGACCTCTTATTGAAACAATAGTGGAAATCATCCTGTGAATAGTCTTTGAATAGTTATGGTGCTGTTTGCCTAAAAAGTCACATGCTCTTTTTGTACTTCCATGTATATGAAAAGCAGATTAGAAAGCCCAGTACTTGCTCATGTTCCTCCTTGTACTGTATCACATGCTTTCAAGCTTCTAGTACACTTCCGTGTCTGAGATACAATACAGCACTTGAGAAGTTATTATTCTATTTTAGTGGGACAGTTCCTATCCCTTGCACTTCCAAAAAGCAGTAGAATGCAAAGTAGAAAATGTCAGTGCATGAGCACTTTAAAACAAATAGTCTAAGACAAATCACTTTCTACTCCAGTTGAACTTTTATCCCATTAAAAAAAAAAAAAGCCTTTTTCTTTTTAGTGGTAGTGCCTCTGGTCTCTCAGTTATGTTATATAAGTCTTTGTATAATTACGTTACAAGGCTGTTGCACTTAGAATAAAAGACAACAAAAAGATACAACAATGACATAGTGCATGTAGGAAGGAGATAAGCAGTTCTTTGAACTCAGTGGCTGCAGGAAGAAGCAAGAAGGTAGCAGAAGGCTTTAGGTTTGGATTGCCTTCAAGATTTAAGTGTAGAGAGAAACCTGAGAGGTAAGTGAAGATGAGATTTGGGCTGCCACAGTGGTTGGTATTGCAGATGGGGCTTTAACCCAGAAGGAAGAAGTACAGTTGCTTAGTTAGGAAAACAGAAGAGTTTTGGAAAGATGTGTTGTGCAGGAAGCTGTGTGCACTGGGTGGTTTTGAGTGGTCACAGGGAAACACTGGGGAATGCAAGGTGGAGAGAGGTCTGCTGTGAGAAGGTGAGGTCAGGGTGTCAGAGTGGGAGGTGGTGCAGGGCAGAAAGACAAATCCATCAGCAACAGCAATAACAGCGAATAAACCTGCAATTTAGCCTTTTGATTCTTCTCTTGAACTGAAATTCGGGGATCCTGTTGGGAAGTATGGGTGTATTTTGGCCTACGTCAAATTAACATGGAACAGGTTAGAGGCAAGTAGTGCATGACAAATAGCTTTTCTGCCAAAATGATGGTTTTATGCACTCACGCATTCTGAGTACAGGTGTCTTTTTATAGAAGTACAGTGTTCTCAAACGTCACTGCTTGCCAGTAGCCTGTTTAAAGAAGTACCAATGCATTATAAACAGCTTTTTGTGTTTCTGTAGGTGCTAAAAATGCAGAAGCCATGTTAGGAAATTTGAAAGTGAAAGTAACAAGCTTAGGGAAAAATTCCAAATTAAATCCAAGTTTAGTTTAAACACATGAACGGTGGATTCTTCTGGCCTGAACTTCAGAAACAGTTACTGAGTCTGTGAAAGCAGAGTCATGTGTGTGTGCTTGAATATGTTAGCTTAGAATCTGGAATAAATAAGTTTTGCCTTTGTAAACACTTACACAGACAGTAATGATACAGCTTTGTTTTGGAAGACACAGAAAGATTACAAAAGTGGAAGAAGGTTTAAACAAATCTGTGTTATGCTTGCTTTCTCACACCGATATCTAGTTGGAACTTGAAGAGAAACTTTCAAAACAGCTGTAAGTATAGCCTTGAAGTTGTTAGTAAACTTCCTTGCTACATGGGAGAAGGTGAAGACAGCAAGTTCCTAGTTCTTGATGTATTTTAATGATCAAATGTACATGATTCAGACAACCTGCCCATTTTTAGAAGTGATGTTCTTGATACCAAAAAGTTGGCAAAAAGACTGTTTAACACTGTTTTTAAAAGTGTTAAAATGCAGGCACTTTTATTACAGTGTGCTGGGTGCTCGGAGGATTGCTCCTCTAATTGAACATGCACGTGATTCGCACTTCTTGTTATTTATTACATATACCTAGTGCATCATTTGTTTCTACCACTTAGTTAATGCATTAAACACAACTTATTTTCATAACTCCGCCCTTTCCTGGCAGTCTGCCTTTGGTATTTGAGCGTCTTCATCAGGGATCTCTAGTGGTCCCCAGTGTCTTCACAGCCTGGTGCCCCCCGGTGTCAGCTTCTTGACCTAATTTCTTGAGCATGCATATTGTCATTTTGTGGTGCTACTCAGCAGAAGTCATGTAGGTCTTACTTCGTTTAGTGGAATGTTCCACTTTCCCAGCTTGCAAGCCAAGGATATCCCGCTTTGCCTCATGTCCAGTCTGTATAGAGCTACTGTTTCTCTGTTAGGTTTCTGTTACATTATGCCTAGTCTTGCTACATTAGGCTTAGTCTTGCTACATTATGCCTATGGGTTTCTAAAAGATTTTTGTTTCTCTTATCAAATCCCCCATTTTCTTGAGACTTGTTCTTATAGAACATGTCTCGTAATTATTAGTTTCTATAATTTCTATATTGGAGTTGGAAACAGATATTACTGCACTGCCTAAAACAGTGAATTGTAAGGCAGGCTAGAATGCAAACCACAATAATGTGTGTCATAATTGCATATAGACCTTTTAGCCAATTTAAATTTGGTAGCCATGAAGTTACTGTCTTCTAAATTTCCTCAAATCCTCAGGTGGTGTCATCTAGGTTAACTTTGTGCAAAATTTGTGTTTGCTGCCATATTTGGTGTATGTCAGTAGAAACCCTTCCACTCTGGTCTATGTATGCACAACAAGTAGTATTAATGAGTGTGCATACTCCTTGTAAAGCTAAAAGCAGATCTAGAGCCATGTTGGTTTGCATAACTACTTGTGATAGGCTGGTAACTTCTTGTATGGCTAAGTGAGCATCTATAGTTCAATTCTCTATGCTTTCTATGGTGGCTGAGATATTGACTAATGTTTTCTCTGATTCACTTACTCTAAGCCAAGGTAAAAACCCTCTTACAAAAGTGAAATCTGCTGGGTCACTCAGCTATGGCATTTATGACTCATTTGGCACATGTCATATAGCTTCTTAACCATGAGCCCGATGGGTTTTGATTTTTGCCAGTTAGTGTGATATTCAGTACTAAAGCTCCTAGGGTACAAGAACCTTTCCATCCGTTGGGCAAACTGCCTGGAAGGTGCTGCCTTCAGAGCCAATACCACCGTCTCATCATTCTCTCATGGAGAAATGCCTTGGGATGCAAGAACACCACTTATTCTTTCCAGAGAAAATACCTCTGATTTAAAGCTATTAATAATCTTGATGTGTAAAAATAAGATGGTTGTAGACTGCAGTTTCTGTTGGAAGCCAAAGGTGCCTGTAATGTGTGCTGGGAGGGATGCCGTTGACATGTGTGTCTTGTTAAGGGGCAGCGCTGGTACAGGTTCCTGCAGAGAAGTCTGGTAATAGGAGTTTGCCTTCCAGCCTGGCTCCAGATGTGGGGGGGGAAGGGGGAAGGGAGAGAAAAAACAAACAAACAAAACAAAAACAAAAAAACCCCAAACCAACCAAAAAAAAAAACAAACCACCCACACACAGCGGTGCACAAAGGGGTTTGGACAACAAGAAAGTTATGGGGTTACTTGAACTTTACAACTTGCAGATAGAACTGTGTGACTGGACTTGATTGCAACTAATAATGCATTGGAGAGGGTTTGGTCGGTGATGGTATTGATAAGGCCAGCTGCTTCCCACTATAACGCTTAAAAATAATTTTGGTAAGACTTACCAGATCAAAGTGCTGCAGTGGAGATGGGGAGGTTGTTAATGCCATCACATAAGGTACTGCTGAGGTCTCATGTGGAACACTGACTACAGATGAGGTCGGTCCCAGTTAAAAAAGCTTGGTTTAAGATGGAAGGGTGGTTAAAACTTACTAGGATGATAAAGTAAACAGTTTGAGTGAGGAAACAGGTTGGCTTCATTAGCCAAACAGAGGGAAGGCTAGAAAGTGATGAGGGTGATGGTGCTTTCTTTAATCTATTAGAAAGAGCTATCAGAAATAAGAGGTGCTTGCATTAAAAAAAAAAAAATCTGTAGAAATAAATTACAGCATTTTAATTTTATCAATATTCACTGTATGGCCATTTAGGTATTCTTTTAAAATGATAAAGTTATGTTTTCTCTTCAGAAACAAGACCATCACAGAGTTCTTCAAACCAGTTTTAAACCAAGGTAAATATATGTTTTTAAAATGGAAGATATTTATATGTGTTTTAGTTATAGAAACGTGAAGAGTTATAGTCCAATCTCATTCCAAATTTGAGCAGCTATATAATGCTTACTAAATATGTAAAAATGTGTACATTTAAGCATTTTCTAATACTGTAACTGAAAACATTGATTTCCTATTAAAATTAATTTCTTTAAATAGTGATGTAATTATTATTTCAAGTTATTGTCTCATGCTTATGCTAGATTATTTATTAGACCTGAAGCTGTGCAATAGATCATGCAATTTTTTGATATGAAATAAATTGCATGGCACTAGGAAAATGAAATGATTAATTAATTTTGGATTGCATGTGAGAGATAAAATATCAAGTAATACAGTCCAATAAGACGTGGGTTTTTTTTCCAATATTACGATTGTGAACAATTTGTCTTTTCTCTTTGACCTTGGCCATAAAGACAGAACTGTGTTGTGCTCACCAGACAGAGGAAATGTAAAAGATGCAGGAATTGGACTGTCAGTTTTATGCGCTGAACATTTCGAAAAGAAAATACCTTCTCCAAAGAAAGACAGAAGAAAAAAGATGCCAGATCAAACACCAAACACAAGTCCTGTGGTAGATGCTTTTCAGAGAGGACTTAAGGGGAAAAAGGACAGTTCAAACATTTTAGAGAATGGCAGAGCCTACAAGGCACCACGCTTATCATACCCTGATCCTGAAGTTGTGATTGAAAAAATCCATATTAATGCAGGGTCTCACAGCTGTATTTTGGCCAAAAAGGATAAAACCACCAAGTCGGAGCAAAGAAGAAATGAGAAGTGTCTGGGTGTAACAAGAGCACCACTGTCTAGTGGAAATAGTTTGGAACAGAAAACTGACTATGTGGATCTAGAAGACAGTAGTTCAGACTCTGACAATTGGTTTTCATCATCAAAAGAAGCTGATACTCG
Organism: Pampusana beccarii; assembly: GCA_013399365.1. Classification (NCBI taxonomy): domain Eukaryota; kingdom Metazoa; phylum Chordata; class Aves; order Columbiformes; family Columbidae; genus Pampusana; species Pampusana beccarii. The sequence goes on from VWYH01009690.1 coordinate 840,055, forward strand.
AAAAGCCTGGGCTAGAAGTAATGGCACTGTGAACAACATGTCTCTGTGCCAGAAGCCAGGGCTTCCCATGAAACGGCCCTGCGCTCCAGCTGTCTCTGAACTGAGGGTGCCATTGGAAGCTCTCCACAGAGAAAGGAAGCGGAAGAAACATGGAATGAAGCAATCGCAGCCACATTCTGTAAGGGCCTTCTCAGGAACAAGTGTATCACATCAGGTGTGTCTGAAAGGGTTGTTAAAAGTGGAAATCAGTGACCCATTGTGCATGCGTTTGTGTGGGGGTTTTTGTTTTGTTTTTTTAAATGTTGGATGAGAGGCTTAGTGCTGCCTTTTTCAGATGTAACAAAAGTTTGTTCTTTTGCTATTCCTTTGTAAACCTTAGGTCATGCTTGGGTAAGCTGATTCTTAACTATTTTATGAGAGATGATAAATTCTGGTTTAAAAGCAGAGGAGATATTCTGAGTTAGATGCAAGCATGAAAATGCAATGAAAATTATAACTTTAAATTTTATTTTGTAAATAAAATGTTTTTATTTTCTTAGGTGTTTTATAACTTTGTGGTTTTTTAACAGTGTAGTGTAGGGAACAGCCTGGCAAGTTTCTGATAGTTAGAAGTTGCAGTTTATAGCAACTCAAATTTATGAACTTAAGCCATAGTATTTAGATAGATGTGGGAGTGGTCCTATTATGTAGTATTTTATTACAGGTTGAATTATATTGATTTTTTTATCAACCAAGAAAATCCTTTCAAAGGTTGGTGGTTACTTGCAAGGAAGGTCATTATATGTGCCTCCATAATGTGCTATAAAAGGAACAAAAAAGGTTGTTTAGCTCATGTTTACTTTTCTCCTTAGCACCCTTCCCTCTGTATTTGCTTGTCTATGCTTTCTGTTATTTTGTTATTTAAGTTCCTTACGAGTTGTTTGAGGAAAGCCAGCTAGGCTGTGTTGCCATATATCCCAAGGACACAAGTAGCTAATGGCCCTGAAAGTGGAGAGATTTAGAACTGGAGGCCAAACTGAAGAGAAGATCTAAAATTCAGGTTATGGAGAGTCCTTTTGTTGAGATCTTTACAGCTGTGTTTTATGTTTTGAAATGAAATATATTACCGTATTTCTTGGGGTGTGTGGAAATAAGACTGTGCTGGATTCAACACTTGGCTCAAGACATCAACATCCTGGTTTTAGAAAGTATGCAATTAACTTTATCCCTTCTGTCTTTATTTTTAGGGAAATGGATATCCTTTAAGAAAAATATCACATTCCGGTTCAAGGGAGACTGCCTCAGGTAGAAGCAGTGCTGATAATATGATATTAATTAAATGATCAGGTTCATCACTCAGTGTCTCTTTCTAATGACTTTATTTTTCTTGAAGTGATCATTAACAAATTTTGCCTTTCAGCTTAGTCCAGGAAAAACATTATAGTTGAACTGAACACTGAAGTTTAACTGGTATTCTTGTTGCTTTTTGTCCCTTTTAACCACATGATTTTGTTCTACAGTAAGTAGAACTAATATAAAAAGCTCAGAGGAAAAAATCTCAAGCTAGGTCAGTAGGATGAGTTTAAAAAAAAAATAGGGCAGGGGAGAGGAAACCCAAAACCAGGAAAGTATGGGTCCATGGCTGTGTAAACCAATCAGATTCTGCCACCATGCTTCAGTTTTGGCCTTCTAGCACTGGGACTTGACCAGTGCTTGACTGATCTGGCTGAAAATCTAGTTGGGAAGTTCTCAGCCACATCAGCCTCATGAAGTACATTGCCATGAAGTGTCCAGGTGCTGATGGCAGCTTCAGGCCGGAAGCAGAAAACGATGGTGGGCTTTGATGCCATAAAACAGTAGCCTGAAAACAGCTTTCTTTGTATTCTGAATGCTTTTTATTGAGCACCATTGAAATTACTGTAGTATGTCCACAATACTTTTCATAATACTCATTACTGATCACCCTGTATGTAATTACAGAAACTTTCTTCCAGTCCTATACCTCAAGTGGGCACTTGTCTGCTTCCAAAGACCAGTTGATTCTAGTGTACAGAAAGACTGTTCCACAGTGGTGATTGAGGTGTTTTAAAATAAAAGGATTTAATTTAATTTCTGAGTTACAACAATAACAGTACAGTATTGGCTAAGTCTTAATTGCTATCCACTGAGTTCAGAAAGAAGGGAAGTACTGTAGTTTCTGATAAAAATTTCAGTCATAGTTGACTTAAAACCAGAAGTTAGTTTTTCAAAGGGTAAACTGTTATAGTAACAGTGGTTTACTTTTTTCTTCTTCTCATTCACAGATGACCCATCTCAACCAAAGTCAAAGCAGGTTTCGAAACACGAGGCATCTTCTCCAAATGCACTGAGTATGTCATCCGGGATGACTGCTGGTATGCGGAGCAGCCAGTCTGTTTCTTCTTGCTGCCTTTCGTCTGAGATGTCTTCTGGGCGATCCAAACAAATAGACTTTCCTGGGAAAAGAGAACACACTGCCATGAGTTTGGATGCAGACAGTTCAAATCAATCTGAAGTATCAAGTTTGAATCACCCTGCTTTTAGTAGGTTATCTGCAAATTGCGAAAATAGAAGGTCTGAATTTGTAAAAAATATCTTTTTAAAGTCTACTTGTGGTGATGTTCTGCAGCTAATGGAGGGTGCTGCCCTACCTGGACATGATTCTACTCTTCCAGAGGAATACTTCAACTCAAGCAATGAAAATGAGAAAAATAATTGTTCCTCTGTAGGTTTGTTATCTTCATATTCTGCACACAGTCCTGATAAAAACAACCACATTTCTGTTGTGGATACCAAAGAGAATCAATTGCAGGTAGCTAACTCGTGCTTTTTCTTGGAAAAGTCCCTTACTTTTTCTCAAGAAAAAACTACTGTGTTGCCTTCTCTCCATCACTTAGCACAAACAAAAGGTGTGGAATCTCATCTCCAGAACGGTGGCTTATCTCAGGTATTGGATGCTAAGAAGGAGCAAGATGGGAAAACACCAGAAAGATGTGCACACAATAAAGCTTACAATATTCAATCCAGCAACAGGTTTTCAAAAACAAAAGACAGGACTTCAGAGAATGCTTCTGATTCTTGTTCAGTGGAAGATTCTGGGAAACTTGCACTCTCAGAAGACACTGGTAAAAGTGTTCCTTGTTCATTGTCTTTTAAAGAAGGACGTGTGGACAGGGGCCATGTATCTTCACAACTCTCAGGAGAGTTAAAAGTTGAAAACACCTGTACAGACAAGTCCAAATTGAATGGAGCATCAAAAACCAGTTTTGATAGTGAAGATGAGAGTTTAGAATGTGCTCTAGATGATGATGATGATGACCAAGAAGTATTCATGCCACTGCAAGATATTCTCTCCTCAAGTCCCAAGCCACAGGCAGGAGCCCTGGAAGAGTCTTATCTTGACAGCTTTTCTCAGGACACCGTGACTCCATTACTGAAGCTTCATGTAAGTGGCTAAAAAAAAAAGGCATTGCATCAGCTTTGTTATGTTGTATTTTCTTATATTTTTTTTTTGTTCATAATGCATGAAAACTCAAGTTATTTGCCTGCAAAACTGCTTACACAGCTTAAGGGTCCTATGCTGTACAGTGCAATGTAGTTGGAAGAAGGGTGTGCTCGTTACTGTGCTTGCCCTTGGAATGGCTGAAAAATGATTTGTGCAGCCGGATGGCATTAGCTGTATGCTTTTCGGTGTTTTTTAGGAGTTCTGTTTTTGCTTTTTCCCCCTAAAGAAAAAGGCAGGAGGTTACATTTAGAAGATGTGTGGGATCTAATGTTTTCATTTTCCCGATCAGGTAAGATTTTTATGAGTTGAAGTTAACTAGAGGAAACTGATCTAGACATTGGGAGATCTGTGTGCTAGACTTGTCATGTGTCCTTGTCACAGTCTGTGATTGTCAGAAATCTGTGTACAAGTTCTTGATCTTTAAGTGTGATGTATTAATTCAATGGAAATTGGAAGTATTTTAGAAAAAGCTAAGTTACTTTCTCTGTTCACAAGGGATGGATGAAGAAGTGTTTGAATCCTAGTTTACAGGATATTATGATGATGAATAGATTTGGGTTTTTAAAAGCTAGCCTATTTGTTCAATAACAGCTTGTTAAATAAGTAGTGATTTTTAAGTTTTATTTGAAAATAATGGTTTAATTAGGAAAGTCCTGCAGTAGGACTTAGGGTGGCATTCCTGACAAAGTTGATACAGGTTGGAAATGGCTGCATTTAAATAAAAAGATTTTGTACTGGGTCTGGCTGGGATGGAGTTAATCTTCATAACAGCTTTATGGTGCTGCGTATTTTGAACAAAAATGTTGTAGACGAGAGACCAGTCTCCTGGCAATTGCGGAGCGGTACTTGCACAACATCAACTTTCTATTCTCCGCACTCTGTTCCCAGAGCAAGTAGGCTGCAGTGGAGAAGAAGCTGGAAGGGGACACAGCCTGGGCAGCTGACACCATATAACCAAAGAGATATACATGTTTATACATATATATATATTCCTTGTCACGTAATGTCATGCTCAGCAATCAAAACCAAGCAGGAGGAGTCAGTCTGCCGTGTAGCCATTACTCAGAAGTCTAGCTGGGCATCCTGCTTGTCGGAGGTGCTGAGTGACTGCCTTTGCATCACTTTGTATTTTCCCTCTCACCCTCCACTTCCTTCACTTATTAAACTGTCTTTATCTTGAGTTTTCTTGCTTTTGCTCTTTTTACTCACTCTGCTGAGCTACTGGGTGGGGAGATGAACAAGCTGTGTTGTGCTAAGCTGCTGGCTGGGGTCAACCCACTGCTATTTTCTACAGCAGAAACCAGCAGAATACCTGTATAAATACTTTCATCCTCCTCTCCTCAAGTTTTTAAGTCTCTGAAATAGTTTATTAGTTGACTGAGGTTTCTCTCTCCACAGGCAGATGTGGAAGAGCCATAATTTTTTTATCTGTCCTTACAATGCATTATGCAAGCACATTGCAGATCAGATGTATGTGGTTACATACATCTATGTAATGAGCAGTTAATACTGATGAACAGATGCAGCTTTGATCAAATGTTTGTGGAACATGTATGTGACCACAGCATTTGGCCTATCCTATTTCTGCATAATTAATGGCCAAGTAAGACAAAACAGTTAAGAACTGTCCCAACATTTCTATGACTATTTTTTTCATACATTAGCAGACTTCTTTTGTCTTGTGAGAAGGGGCATATGTGCACATTGGGGTGAAGTCTTGATTCCTCAGTTCAAAAGTCGTTTTAGGCCTATTGACCAGATATAAGGTAAGAGGCCTTCAGCTTTCCCACAAGATTTCCCACACAAAGACATGCCGCTTGTTACTTGAAAGATATGTCTGAATAATAAAAATTAATGCTGAATTAACTCACTTTTTAATTGGGTGGACTTTACATTCTTAAACTAACCCTGTTACCTTTGGGTAATAGACAGTCCCTAATGAGAGGGTACGCTCTTATTGAATTGTGTTCTCCCAAAATAAAGGAGCTCATAGGAAGCAGCTTTGTCACTAGTAAGAGGCTTGTAATTTCAGGTGGTGTCAGGAGAGCACTGCCTGTCCAGAGAAATGAATCATGGCTATAAAAGATTTCAAATCTGTCTTGTCTGCTACTAGCTGAATAAACACTGGCTACTGAAAAACAAGCTAATTTGGCTAGCAGTTTAGACTTTGTGTGTGGTTTTGGCTTTTTAATTCTATTTATTACCTTCTTAATTTGGATTTGTATTAGGATCTTGATGGGAAGCTTTGTTTGGTATGATGGTTTTAGAAGTGATTTAGCAAACCCTGGTGCTTTGCCCTCTAGGGACTCCAGAAATTCTATTCTATGACTCTATTAAGTTAACACAGAGGTGCTGAATCATTTTGGGGGTTTGTTGTCTCACACAAAAATGGGGATGCCCAGCATCTCAGTGGATGATAATAATAAAGCTGTGAGGTAAAAGGCTTCTGGTGTCGATGTTCCTTGTGAAGGTTAGCGGGAGGTCAGCCCCAGGGAGAGCAGCAGTGACTTGCTTTGCTGTTCAGATCCGTTGTGAAGCACAGTTATTTCTAAATTAATCACTGAGGGAGATGTGACTGTTATATAAAATTGTCAAGCGACCTGAACTGTTAATTGTCCTGTTTTTCAGGGTTTCCTTTTAAGGTTTTATATTCAGGTAAAATATCATTGAAATTGGAAGAGGTTTCTATTAGGGTTACATTTGTTGTCTAACTGAATTAATTGATAGCTTGTGGTATTTTTTTAAAATTTCTTACTGTTTCATTTACAGCTTTCTAAGACTCCTGTTGTTAGCCAGGTGTCATATGTGAACAGCTTAGAACATCTTTTGAAGGAGAAAGAAGAATCAAAAAGGTTTGTTTCTTAAAGCTACTTTGAAAAATTTGGGATGGAGTTGTAGAAGCTTAGATTTACCTCATCTCCTTGCAACCCCTGGAGTTTGGGTAGCAGCAAGCTATGCTTTGCCTGCTGATGCCACCAACATACACTGGACAAGACCTAATGTAAAAGCTGAATGACAGGCTCCTTCCAAGCAATAATGAGTGATTTATGATACATCTGTCTGCCCCTCAAGAGCTGGGCTAAATTTACTGATGCCTTCTCTGTAGGTCACTGAGCCAGCTAGCAGCTGCTGGTCAGGCATGAAATAGAAGTATTTATGTAGACGGACTCTTCTAGTTTCTTCAAAGGCATTTTGTAGTTCAGTTTTGGTTTCCAGAGTTATATCTGAGTAGTTACACAGTTCAGTGAACAGAACTAATGAGTGTTCTTGCAAGAGGTCTTTGGGGTAGCAAGTGTAATGTGGGATATGTACTAATGGCAAGTGGTGGTGATGAGTATATATGTGTGATTAAGTGTTTTTATTAAAGGATCTGACCCTAGTAACTATGGGCTGACTGACTATGGACTAGTGAGTGCTCCTATAACTATTTAACAAATAAAATACTGTAAAATAGTTGTCTGACATTTTAAAAAAATGAAAAACTGCATCCAGAAGATTGAAAGTTTTGTTCAATTACAATGAATTCTGTCAGAAGTTGATTGAGTGTATTTGTCTCTGACATACTGGTGATCAAATGTACTGTTGGGAATTCATTAGGCCTTGGGAAACGTCTACTTTGTATCTTGGAATAGCAAGATGCTTAGATTTTGCGCAGATGTGACGTCTTGCATACTTTTGCCATGTGTAATTGGCTACTGCCTCCTAGGTTCACATTCGGAGTTTATATTCTGTTGTCTTCTGTTGTAAGTACTAAGTGGTGATCATACATTCTGCTGTTATTTCAGGGTAGATGAACTAGAAAAGCTGTTACAGGAAGACATAGAAGGAAGGGAAACTGATTCTGCAGCTGGAGATGATGAGGAGAATGCCAGTGGAGATGAAGATCTCTCAGAAGAGCACAGGTATTTCCAACTCCAAAACCAATTAAATCTAGTTCTTCACTTTTCTGGCGTTTTTTCTAATCTCTCTCTTTCCATCAGTTTTTGTTTATGTTTAATGTGAACCATTTTTATTGTCTTTTGGGGGTTGGGTGGATTTTTCTGGACATTACTGTATTTTAATGATTCATCTTTCACATGAGGCTGATGTGTGCATTATCTGAAAATAACTGTCTCAACCAGCAAATAGACTCTCAGTGTTTAAATTCATAAAAGCAATTTTGACTTTTATAGGGCATTTATAAAGAGATTTTCAGTAGTAACTCGTGCCATACCTGACTACCACCCTGGAGAAGATATATTTGATTTATCAACCTCTGGGAAAGTCTTCAATCAACATAACCTTGACTTGAGGAATTTTCATTTCATCCCTCAAAATCCTATAGAAAAGCTGCTTCTTGGGTGAGAATATCCTCTTCATTCTGTTGCGTTTACTTGTACTTCAGTGTTAGCAGTTTATCAGATAAAATATGCATGCAAATGAGTTCAGTCTTACTAAGTAGGCAAGACTGACTCTCTTTCCCTGGAATTTTCCTTTCTAGGTTAGCTTTACAGAACAGTTGATTGTTACTTGAAGCTTCCTTCTTTCCTCTCCTGGAATTCTTGGGCAAAAAGAAATATACATACCATCTTAAATGATACATAACAGAAAAAAAAAAAAAGGTTTTCTGGCCTTTTCCATATTTCAACTGTGTTGGGCTATTGTTGATAACCTGACCAGTTTGTGTAAGATAAATGCAGAAGTGAAATGTTATAATGAAAAAACAAACTTAACTATCCTAAGACAGAAAGAACTTTGTGGTGAACTGATTTGTGACCTGCTAATGTTGCATTGTGTCTGCTGAAAGGCTTTTACGTGTTTTTGTCCTCGATGGGCCTGGAACTTAGGGCTCCATTTAATGGGGATTGCAGAAAGTCACGATTTCTGGCATCTGTTAGATTCAGTCACTGAGCTTGCAGTGTGTCTGTGTGTATATACACAACTGTTCTGTAACTCGTAGGGATTTGTGTTCTATATTTATGAGTCTGTCAGGCTACAAATAGCTGGACAAATTCTTGCCTAATACCACAAGTGCAAATCCTGAAAAATTCCGGTTATTTCAGTTGGCATTTTATTCCAAATTTGCATTAGCGAAACCAAGGGAATTCATTTAATCTTAAAGGATTTTTGTGTACCTGTCTATGTGCTATTGTGGGTGTGAAGAAGAGGAGGGTGGCTTCTCCTTGTCCCTTGAGGAAGTGATGTTTGTGATATAATCCTTTGGCTTCAGGCTTCTTTATTAATGTTTTGAAGACGACAAGGATATAAGCTTCAAAAGTATCTTGTAAATCAGTGACTGGAGGAATGAGGATTAAACAAATCATCCCTTGCAGAAGGCAGTTATGATTTATTTGCTTATGCATTCAGTGCACTTGACACAGCCAGCACATAGTGGTTGTCCAGTTAGCACGTGGATATCTTCCTAGCCACTTGCTCAGTCAGACAGGTAGAGGGTACATGGAGAACTTAGGACACAGATCTCTCAACAGAGCTGCCTGTTTTAGTTGATACTGAGCAGAGAGGAGACTCAAGAAGGCTATGTGGTAAACTGGATATCATTAATTCAGCTGCTTCTGACATACCTGACTTTCTAAAGAAGGCTGGAGCTAAAATAATTCCATAATAAAAAACATCTTTTCTGTTCTTCCAACAGCTACTTTTTGCACCTCACAAGTTTGCACAGTGAGATTAGACTGTTTAATTGCAATTGCTTTAGTTTGCCTCCGGACTCTTTTTTTAAAAGCTTATTTTAAAAATTTCCAACAAAGCACTTTTTTTTTTTCTCTTCTAGAAGTGTTGGTACAAGTCATTGGACAGTAAACAACCTTATTCACTGATCTCATTGAGCATAGCAGCCTGTCTGCGTAGACACACATAATGATTCATAGTACAGTAGTGTAAATCAATGCTTGTTTGAAGCTATTATTCTCTGAGAATACAAATGTTTCCAAGTTATATGGTATGACATTACTGTAGTATTTCATGTAGGTAAAAGCATAAGAAAGAAATCTGGTTTGGATGATCAGGTCTTTGCTGTTGATGATGATCTGAGGAGCGGGGAAGTTCTTGTGCTTTTGTGAAAGTGCTGACTCGACCACTAATTGATTTTTCTCCTCTTTCCCCACCCCCATCTTTGTCTTGCAGTTCTGGTGTAGCACAGCAGCTTTCTTTAGCTATTAATGGTTTTCTAAGTTCTGCTTACAGTTGTATCTTGTGTCCCATACCAATTCTAAAGTGGCTTTTCCAGGTAAGACTGTATTATTCATGCAGTTATACTCTGTACAGGTGTAATATTCTTCATGGAAGCCAGTTGTAGCAGAAATAATCAGAACAAGTTTGTGAACCTGTTGCATTAGGTTAACGACTTCTAAATCTAAAAATCTTTCTTTCTGGGTTCTGATTTGTTCTCCAGTCTGAAATACTTCGATCGTCACTAGAGGTAAAACAGCAGGCATAGCTTTTTCTCCACACTTCCTGAGTGACTTCAGAGCTGCACATCCCTGTCCATCTTCATACATGTTACTGCATTTGAAAAGGGCACAATTCATGCTAAGTAAGAAGAGATTTCAGGATGTAATAATGTGGGTCAAATCACACTATTATGTTAATCTTGTTTCCTTCCACCATTAAACAAATTAGAAACCCAAACTTGCTGCAGTACGGAAGAGTACCATTTCTGCATATATCACCTTCTAAATTATCAGAGATACCTACATTATCAGATAATTTTCATTAGAAAAATTCAATGTGTGTTATGTCTCAGGAAAAAGTCTGGAGCCATTCTCAAAGGAAGTGTGATGGCTGTCTGCTTTCTGGATGTCCATGTCCTTGTCTAAATCCTCAGAAATTGACATTGTTCTGTTACTCACAAAAATGCCCTTCTTCAGTCTCCATTCTGCTATCATTTACCATGCTATAACTGTGCCTGAAACAAAAAAGAAAGCTGCACTGTCTGTGAAATTGCAGCCTTCATCTGTTAAATGGCTTTCTGCTTTTGCCAGAAGGGAGACATTTTGCTCCTCCATGTCCTTCCCTTCAGCCAGTAAAAAATTGCCTTTTAGCCTTTCTGCCAGCCCTGGTGTTCCTCTGATAAGGAGGAAGCATGAGCCAATTCACCTCACTTGCAGAGCAGGAAACTGAGGTTTTTTTGCTGGGCTAATGAAGTGCTCCAGGAAACCTGAACTGTACTTCATAGTCATATTTTTGTACTTAAGAGTTCTTTGAAAAACAAAGAATTGATTGTTTCGGTTTAGCATTGCGTATGTTCAACTTGCCCATGAGTGGAAGAAGTTGTAGTTAACTGTTTGTTACCCCCACTCCTGATCAAGGAGTTCAATTTGATCACGGATGCAAATGTGTTCCAAAGGGATAACCCTCAGTACCTGCTTAAGAACCAACAGATTCAATGTGGCGTTACAGCACTCTGATATTGCAAATAATTGATTTTAAAGTATTCATATAATCTGTGCACTACTTGAAATAATTCATGTTCACAGTATTCTATTCTTGGTGTATCTTGTTTTAGAGGCTTTGGGATTATTTTTTTTTCTTCCTTCCAGTTTCTTATTTTATTTTACATAAGGATTAGATTGGGTTTGTGCCTTTTTTTTTTTTAGTTAAAAGGAAAGTGATGCTATCATGCAACTTAGTGTTTGACATGTAACTACTTTTGTCTCCGCAGATGATGTCTGTTCATCCTGATTATTGTGTATCTACCCAGATTTTAGACAGATTGATGGAGATAACATTAAAAAGTGGTAAGTATTTGAAAGATGGAAAAGTGACCACTTGGATGAAGGCATTTCCCTTCTGTGAAGTATAGAAGGGTATTGGGGAGGATGTAAAAGGCACTGGCTCCATTCTGAGATTCTGGCATGATTTTAGGTTCTTCTGTTACTGACATAATGCACAACTGCTAGGAGCTGGTCTTCACTGGGTGTGTGCAAGCTGTACCATGGGATGTCTTGGCATGGATTTGCAAAGCAATGCGTCCGGTATAGAGCTTTTTGTACTCACTTGTATTATTTCACAAGTAGAACTGACCTGAAGAGGAGCCCAGTCTGCTCAAAAGTTTGCTCTCATTTTCATCTTTTACTTTGGAAAATGCAGATGTTCATTTCATAGCTTAAGGGCTATAAGAGGTTTTTCACATAGTCATGCCCAGTATGTAGCACTGCATAGTTTGCTTTGCAGATAAATGGCAAAAGTGAAAAGAATCATACACCTGCACAAAACCACTTTCAAGGATCTGCTTCAGCCCACTTGTGACTTATGTGTTTTGCCTTCATTCATCTGTTCTCTCGAATACTTCTCTAGTACAAGTTCCTTTGTATGCTCTCCATGCCTTCCTTTTATTCAGATCCATCGAAAGTCACTAATTCACTTAAGCCTGCCCTGTCAACATCATTAAAGTAATGTGGTTCTCTTGAAGTACTTGCTCAGGTTTGTCCAAATTGTCCCCCATTTTTTGAATCTTGTTTGATATCAGACTCTGAGCTGATAAGAGAGGGAATGTAGCTGCCTTTATTTTGTGCTTTGCTGGCCCTTAGCTTGATTCTGAATGAACAGTTCAAGCTGATCAATGGGCATTCAAAGAATTAAGGCTGGGAGAGATCCCAGCAGATCTCTGACCTTGGAGCAGGATCAAACAGGCTACAGTTGCTCCTGGAAAGTTGCCTAACCACTTTAAAATTGACAAATGTGGGGTCTTTAAACCATTCTGAGGCATTCTGTTCCAGTGCTTAACTAAGGATGCATCTTTTTTTGTTGTTGATTTTTACTGAATTGAACATTGAGATCTGAACCTGCAGTGTCCTGAGAATTATCTTCCATTATATTTGTTTTCTTCTTACAAAATTAGCTCTAAACCATGAAATTGACCCAATGCAGAATTCTAGTGGAAAACACTGCATCTAGTTTCATGTTACCTTGCTAGTTTACTGTCCTATAGACAACCCTCTATAGTTTTCAGACTTTCAGATGCAAACCAGCCCTTCTTGTAATGAGCGTTGTTCATTTCTATCAAATAGGTGAATTCCATCTGTTTAGCACTTCTGTTCTAGAAACCTTACCTGTTTTCAAATCTCATTTAGCTACATTTCCAGTCCCATTATTGTAACACCCTCTCACCTGTATCTACACAGAACAGTGATTTATATATTCTCTGAAAAGTAAATATTGCCTGCTTGCTTATTCTGCTGGTTGTGATGAAAGAGAGCTGTGAGGGAAAATGGGTGGAACTTTAAAGTAGTTCACCTGTTACGTAGGCAAGATGTTTCTCTAGTGTAAACTACTGTGTTAGGCTATTTTTTTTTCCCTTGTGGTTCTGAAAATAAGCATATTGTTCAATGCACCAAATCTTCTGGTAGCTGGTAGAATTGGTGCAGACCACTGAGCCTATTTATTTCCTTTAGAAGGAGCTAATGCTAAGAACGAAAGTTAAAACTAATCCATTCCATGTCTTTTACTTGTAGCTTCCATCAGTGATGAACAGTCTAAGCCATGGATTCCTTCACTAGCTGATGTGTCAGCTGTTTTTGTCAATATGGGTGTTGCGTTTAGATCTCTCTTTCCATTGCAGCATCTTCAGCCCAACTTTAACGAGTGTGATATTTTGTAAGTGTCTTCCTTTTGATATTTATTACTTAGATCCTGTGAAAGCAAGTCTTGTGCTTAATATGTAGAATCAGAAGTTTCTCCTTTATTTCCCCTCCCTTCCATCAAGCCATACTCTTCTTTAAATTCTCAGCTCAGGTCTTATTAAGAGTAAGTAAACCAGAACATTAAACAATGCCTGCCAGGTAAGGATTTGTCAAACCAGAGCATTGTCTATTGTCCTGCACCTTCCTAATGGAGGTTTACAAGTGTTGTTGCCTAAATAGCTGGGTAGAATTGTAGATAGTTGGTTGTAAGTTAAGGCAGATGTTCGTGCTCTGTAACTGAGGATTGTTTGGATTTGAAGGCATTTTGAAACATGCAAAGGTTTTTTTTTTCCTTCAGTTTGGTGCAAATAAGCCTTTGTGGGCTTTGAAATTGTGATTTATTGTTCAGATTAGTGTCTCTCTTATTAGAAGTCAGATGCAAGAAACAGTGAGTGAACAACAGCTAAGTGGAGACCTAACCTCTGCCAGTCCAGCCTTCTCCAGTCTACCAGAAAACAATTTAATTAATGTGATTAAGGTGAGAAAACTCCAGTTAGTGTGGGAGAGGGGTTTGCAGGTTTTTTAAATTTTATTTCTGTTTGTTTTATTTTGGGGGGAAGCTGGTGGGGTTTTTTTGTTGCTTTGGGGTTTCTTTTAGCAAAAACCTTGATGTCTCAATCCAGGCCTGGGCATGCTTTGTGAGTAGATGCTATCCTGGGGTTTCAGTTCCACATTCAGCAGAAATTATTGCAGGCTTGTTGCCAACTTCAGAATTTCCTTTCTTCCCGGCTTCTGTTGGCTTCACTCACAATTGCACAGTTCTGCTGCCTCTGTTTTCCAGCTGTAGCACTTTATCAAAAGTCTTTGCTCCCTAATGTAGTACAAATTATCCATTTCCGCTATCCATTTCCGTGTTCCGTTTTGGGAAGGGGAGCTGACACTGGGGGTTTTGTGCTGCATCGGTGTTAGTGCAGCTCCCAGGGGTAAGGGGTCAGTCTCTGGGCAGGACGGTGTGAATGAGGTGGGAGCTCATGGGGGCAGCTGGAGCTGGGACCAACTCCTTCTGTGGAGCTGAGCGCTTAGATCAGGCACCATGCCCTGTGAGACCACAGGCTGAATGAGTGCAGGTCACATCACAGGCTAGTTCTCTGATTAAAGGTTGTATGGTAAAGATACTGACTCTCTAGCTGATTTCACAGTTTCTTGTAGAAGTATTTGAATCCTCCTAATATAATTTCTTTAGAGATTTTTTTAACTATAAAAACACTTTGTTCAAGACAAAGCACTTAGAGCACCTCCACTAGAGACAGAATACACACTCCATTAATTTGTGTTCTCATTTACACACACACATCCCATATTGTAAGTAACCCATTTGATAAGACTTGGGTGGGGAAAAATCTCTTCATTTATGTTTTGAGTACTGCTTGTGTATTTAGGAAGTCTGTCAGTCTTTCTGTTAGATGAGCATTATCTGTGCAGTGGGGAAAGGTTGTTCCTACTCCTGTAATGTCCACAGACTGTTGCCATGGATCAAAAGATAAGCCTCCAAGAGATGTAAAAGAGAAAAATAAAGTGCAGTTACTGGGAGCTGTTGGTACACAATTTTTGCAAGAACAATATATCATCTGAGGTACATTTTAATGTGAGGGTAGAAAACTTAAGTCTCGTCATACTTTAAAATGAGCTAAACCAATTTCAGATTTTAATGGTTTTATTTCTTTTAAAGTTTCTAGGTTTCTGTACAACAGTAATTCAAGGTGGATATACCGATCAAGAAATATTGCTGCTGCTTCTATTGCTATTTAAAATAAGCTTGGAGAAACAGTTAAAGCAAATTCCTTTGATAGATTTGCAGTGCCTTTTCGTAAAGCTTCTGATAAGTATAAAAGACTGGGATACAAAGGTAACTTAAATAACTGTCTAATACTAGATTTATGAAACTGCAATTTAATTTTCAAGAAATATCTGGTTTGAAGTTTTCATTTTTTTTCCTGACATATCATAAAAATACTGCTTGAAAATGTAATATGAACAAATTTGGAGCTTTGGATTTGTGTGAGATTTGAGAGGTGGGTGGGTATATTGAAAGGATTTTTACATGATGTGCTTTCTTGTCCTCTTCTGCAAGGGGACTGCTGTATTGAACTTTATCTTATATTTCCTAAAGTAGCCGTATGTTTAAAACTGGCTTTCTGAAAGAATTAAGAATTGATTGCACTAAGCTGATAAAATGTCATAAAAAGCAATCTGATATCAACAACCTGACTGTAAAATAGTATTTATCAGACTTAATTACAGGTGCAATTCCTTTTAACATTTATGTTGTGTGTGTTTCTAGGGAGTAATGTGCACTCCTTTTTATAAATAAAGAAAATGCCCACTAGATCCGTTCTTCAGTAGTTTTCAGGATTCTTTTATTGTTATTGTTCTTTTAAAGATGCCTGAGCTCTGCCTGGCGGTGAGTGAACTCTCCAGTCATCACCATAATCTCCTGTGGCTGGTTCAGCTGGTCCCGAGCTGGATAATACGTGGACGGTAATGACAGTGTAACATCAGAAATATGTGGTATCATTAACAGCTAATTTATTTGTATCATTAACAGCTGATTTCTTTGCATTTATCAGACTTTGAGGTTATACAATAGGTATTACATAGCGCTTTTAAAAAAAAAGTATTTGGGTTTTCTCTTATGTTACAGATGTATGTGCAATTCTTATTGTGTATATGTAGCTTTTTGATCACTTCTGCTGAAAAAAAGGGTTATTTTACATTTTATGTGTAGTTTTTGGACTGCAAGCTTCCTGGAACCCAATAGTAAAAAAGGCTTAACAACTTCAGATTCCAACACCCATCACCTACTCAAATTCTTGTCCGAATGACCGAAGAATTACATTTTCTTTGGGTGATTCATGGCTGCTTTTAAGTGTCAATCTGTTATGAGTTCTGTATCCTTGAAACGAATTAATTATAATGTATCTGAGTGGGGAGAATTAGTTGGGTCCTCAATTTCAGGCTTGGAGGCAAGCATCCTTCAGTGTTTATTTGTGCAGAAGAAAAGCTGCGATGAGTTATGGGTACTAATATTTTACTAGCCTCTTTACTAATTTAATAGCACCTAATTCAGATAATCCAATATAATAGTTGTAGGCAACTTTATCTCTGGGGAAGCCATGCATAGCATCATATGCTTTGTAGAAACAATGTGGATTTAAGAAATTGTCTAGGAAATAATTTTTTTAATTGTTTTTCAGGGAACTAAGAAGACGTCTTAGCCTAGTGATAATTTCAAAGCTGCTTAATAAACAGCATATAGGAATACCTGATGACAGTGACAAACAGGTACTGCATATATGTGTTGTGTGTGTATAATTTGAAAATTTAGGAAACGTGTATGTTTGTGTTTGAATCTGTTTTGTGTTTTAGCACTGTAAGCCTATTTTCAAGAACCTTGCAAAATGACTGATCAGTAATTTTTAGTTTAGATTATTATTATATTTGCAGATGTGTATAACCTGCATGTTATGCAGCTTGTAAGTGCAGTGTTGTTTATGTGCTTTAACATTTGGTTTAGACATTGGAAAGAGGTCTGTGCTGCTTTCAGCCTGCCTTTGGTGCTCATGTAGAGTCACTTTGTTTTTTGTAGGACTGATCTTTTAACGAGGCACTGTGCAAACACTTTAGTTTGTGGAGAGTCAAAAATTACCCAAAGCATTTTCCATTTTAATGAAAAATCCCTTTTATATTCTTGTCTTAGTGGGCAAATAGTATTGTAGTGGCACTTGGTTTCCAGTTTTCCATGGCCAATAAAACAGTCTGTTACTGTTTGCATCTGTAGATGTCTCTTCTGCATCAGTATCTGGTGTACATGAAACCTTCTAATCTGCTGAAGATGAGAGAGGAGCTGGAGCAGCAGAGTGCCGCTGGAGATCACCTTCACACAGAACTGGAACAGGAGGTGCACAGCTGATAGTGCATTTGTCTTTTTATGCATCTTCTACAATTTTGAGGATGCTTCTTTTAATTTCTGTTAACTGAGGACAGTTCTGTATGTGGAACTGTACATATGCAATTTTGTTGCTGTTCAGCTGTATAATTAAAAACTATTCATGTTCAATTTTTATTATAGTCACAGAGGAAGGAAATAAGTAGCATGTGACAGAGGAACCCATATTAGACTGCATTACAAACAGGGAAATCACCAGATTTTCTGCATAGCAAAGTCACATGGATGTCCTGAGTCCTGTCATCTGTACTCAGAGGACCAACCTCCCTCCTTTTTGATGTAATCAGTGGAAACTGCTGCTGAGCCAGACCTTCACCTGCAGGCTTCATAAGGAGATTTATGAATCTTTTATGATTTTTTTCTTGTAAACAAGTATTAAAAAGATTTGGTATTTCCATCTATCCATCCAAAAACTGAATATTGCTTTGGTTATTTGAGTCTATCATGAAATCTCTTAGCAAGTATTTTGATCTAGGTGCAGATGAGAGGAAAATAAAGCCAACTGCTGAATTTAATTTTCAGTAATTAAAACTACAGAAAGTTTTGTTACTTAGGTAGCTTAAAACAATGTTAAAACTGGTTTTAAATGTTTCTAACATATGAATGTACTGTTTCAAATTAGTTATTTAGGCAAATGTGTAGACATACTTGTCCGTTGATCTGACAGTTGGAGGAATAATTCCAGAAAGCAAAGGTAGCGTTCTATCTAGATGTGAAGAGTTATGATTGTGCTTTGACTGCTAAAGTTCTGATTTCTCTCCAGGCATACTACCTAATCTACATCCTTCTTCATCTAGTCAGTGAAGCTAGTTTCTTTGATGTTATAAATTCTAATCAAAGGGTAAGTAATTTCAGTGGCTAATTCTTTAGATTTTTAGAAGACTTTATCATGCATGTTTGGTCTATTTTGGTAAGAGCTATCATGTGATAGAAGATCACCAGTGGGAAAATTTGTTCTGGGGCAAAGTAAATGCAGGAGAGCTTTCTCTGTACTTACTGCAGAGAAAGAAACCTCTTCTGCGTTTCTGCAAAGGAATTACCTCAAAACATAAGGCTGCAGATCGGCAGACATCTGTTTTGTTAATCTTTATCAGAAAGTGACTGGAGATTAACTCAACACAGAAGTCCAATGGTCCTGTGAACTTTTGAAGTAGCGTTGGAATTTTTCAGCCTAGAAGAAAAACACCTTGAAAATATCCAGTAAAATATAGTCAAACACATCATGGTTTTCTGTGCTGGAGTGCAGCCTTGCAGCAAGTGAGACCTGGGACTGAGTCTCTTCTGTTCTGTTGCAATAGTTCCTTTGCGCCGTATGATGTGAACATCCACTAAGTGATACCTTCTGCTTTGCCTCTCAGTAATCGTGTTCAGTTTCTGTGATCATTTGGTGTGAGTTGCTTGCTGCAAGGTGTCTGTGTGCACCTTCTGCCCTGTGGAATCACGCTTGGCTGTTAAGGAATCTATCCTATGAACTGCTTGAGAGAGGCAAAGCAGTAATGTTTGCTTACATTCCAGGGCTTACGTGTCTCAGTGCCCTACTCAATGCAAAAAGGTGATCACAGCTTGTAATCTGAAACAAAAGAATCTTTAGTAAAGAAAGTAATTGTATCATGGTGATCTTCTGAGCTTTGTTTTTTACAACTGCCATTCTGAGGCTATGTCACCATTCTTTTGTGTGTGTGTGGTTTTTGTCTTTTGGTGCTTTGTTTTTCTGTGTGTTTTGTTTTGTTTTAAAGTGTCTCTGCGTTTCTGAATGAAGAAGGACTCTCTTGTTCACTGGCCTGGTAGCCATCAAGTGGGAAGAGGGATGTGGCTGAACGGGGCAGTAGATTAGTATTGTGCAGGCCACAGTTTGTATAAAATTGGTATCACTATTTCATTTCTGGTCCTCTTCCAGTTAGATGGGGTAAATTGTCATCATCTTGAGACACTAGCAGATGTTTATAAGTAGAATTTCAGCATGTCTCACCTGTTGTGCAGAGTGGAGCCTCTTTGCAGCAATTCAGTGAGGGATTCAAAATTGAATTATTTTTTATGAAGACAGAATATGAAGGCTCTCGGAGCCATTATCAAGAGATTATGAAGTTGCAAAACTGCTTTATTAATGAGAAGTTTAGAGAGAAATAAAAGATCAGTGCATAAACCTTGAATATGTTTTACCTGCTCAGCCAATTCCTACGAAAGAAAATGACATGAATCATCATTACTGAAAAGGTTATTTTTAGCTATTGTAACTTCAGAACTTTTTTCGCTGATGAAAAATGTAAATGGCAGTGTGCTTGCTGCTTTGGGGACAGAAAGGATTTACAAATTAGGTAGTAGGAACTTGAAAATTTGTGATGTATAGGTCTGCTATACTTTGAAACTACTTTTTAAAGCTCTTAGAACTGGTTTACTGTAACTGATAGAAGGTCTTGTGATTGTCTTTTTTCTTTGTTTTCCCCATTCCTTACTGTGTATTTCTGAGAAAATTTCCAATTGAAGCCTATAATTTTTAAACTGAAGTAATATTTGCAGAAAGCTTTTAGTTTTGACGTGGAGAATTTAAATAGCTGTATACTTTTTTTGTCTTTATTTAGCAACACTTACTGAAGCTTTGTGGTGCCTTAGATAAGCACATAAAATGTGATATTAGGGAAGATGCAAGGCTGTTCTATCGAACTAAGGTAAGACACTTAAGTTGGGGGCTTTTGTTTGTTTTAGGGTTTTTGGTGGGTTTTTTAGCTTTCTTGATGTATGGTGTTCTTTCATCCCAGCCCTGAAAATTTTAAGAGTACCTCATGGGTTTGTTTGGGTTTTTTTGGTTTCTGTTTTGGTTTGTTGGTTGTGGGTTTGTTTTTTTTTGTTTTGTTGGGGTTTTTTTTTGTCCTGGTGTCTCTGTGTGCATCACTTCTTTGCCTGTTGTTTGTTCTGTAGTATGGGACTTGCTAATGATAGTCCTAATTTCCTGACTTTCACGCTTTGCATGCCACTGTAGCAAGCCAGATCAGATCAGTGGTGGTGACTGACCTCTACTCTGAAAAGCTGTGGCTTCTTCAGCTTTAAATCAGACATTTACAGTTGTGTGCACCCTTACCTCTCAAGGACATTTTAATTTTTTATTCCATCAGATTAGCAGAGTATGGATCCTTTTAAAAAGTTAATGAATCTTGCATTGTAGTTTTGTATCTTGCATTGCTTTCACTTTCGTTTCTACAGCCCTTGCACTGAGGGGGAAAATCTTACTGTTTTTCCCCATCACTTTGTTTGTGCAATAGTACAGTAACTTCCAGAGGACACCACTGTGCTGGGTTTTAACCCAGCATATGAAGCAAATCTCAGTTCTGAATGGCTTAGATTAAACACCCACTTTTGCCTGGTTATGAAAAAACACAGTTTTATGTGTAAGGAATTTATTTCAGAAGCAGACAGTGCTGCATAGTTGGCTTTTGTGAAGGCAGTTACAGGCTCCTTTTTTAGGTAGCATCGGACTTGTGTAACAAACCTCACTCACCCCGAGGATGAGGTGGGTGTTTGGAGGCCAGAGGCCCGTATGCTGATTCCAAACACTTAACGCGGGGAATCACGTGCCCGTATTGTGCTTGTGTGGAGTACATGACTTTGAATTCAGAGTCCCAAATTACAGGTGTCTGGTTGGAGTTGAGGTGATGATACTTTGTGCCAGCTGTAAAATTGTTTGCTCTCAGTAAACTTTAGGTGTTGGGTTATCTGGGGTTTTATGGGTTTGGAACAGAGGGGAGACAGGGGGCATGATTGTTTTTTTTTAACTTAAGTGGCTAAACTAGTCAATCTGAATTCGTAGGTAAAAGATTTGGTTGCTAGGATATACGGCAAATGGCAAGATATGATACAAACCACTCGGCTTACTCAGGTACTGTAATGAAACGTTTTTCCTCTATTTCATATTGCAGGGTGTATTTAACTCGTTTTTTATCATTTGAAAGTAGCACATTCTTTTAAAGGTATTTTTTTCTTCATAAATGGCATGGCTGTTGAATACACTTAGATGTATTAGAATAATTTTAATTAAAATTCTTTCTTTGCTGGCTTCAATAAAACCAAGATTTTGTCTTTACCCTTAAAAGCGCTGCTTTAAGTGGCTTGTTTAATATACTAAAATGCTGGTCCTGAGTCGAGTCACAGGGCCTGTCCCTGATTATAGTCATTAGCAGATGCTTCGGAAAGGACGTTGGGGCAGGAACGCAGTGATGCTCTTCCTGCTGTGGCCTGGCAGCCTGAGACTTGGACACTACTTGAGTCCAAGGATCTACTCATATGTGTTTAACGGCTCTTGATAGCTCCTCCTCCTTTGAATGTGTTGAATTTAATGCAGTGATTAGGAAAAGCCTTTTGTGCCCTATAAAAGTATGCAGTAGTAAATAATGTCATGATTAGTCTCTCATTAAAATTTGTGTTCATGATACCTGACTGGCCCTGCTGGGATAGGTGGATAATTTCTGCTGATATCTAGAGCTCAGAGCTGTTTCTTCCAGTCTAGGGTTGTGAGGCTTATTTTGTAATGTGATCAGAACAATTGTGCAAGTCTTGTCTTGGAATACAAAGCTACCTGTCTTAGGCTTAGCATTCCAGTAATGTGGTGTATCACTTACATAAAAATACTACACATATATGCTTAGTATTAATTTCAGTTTAAAGTTATGTAATTGACCATTTGTCTGTAAAGACCATTAATGTACAATGCGCAAAAAAGACAAAATCTGTAGTGTATGTGACGTTTCTTGTTCTAGAACGGGAATGGAGTTAGACCGTAACACATGGCTGCAGAAGCTACTTAGCAATTGATGAAAGCTGATAATGGTGCAGCTCTTTCAGAGTTGTTTTTTCAGAGATATTTGGGGTTGATTCACGTTGGGGAAACTGGCAGCTGTTTTAGAAAATAATTTTAGGGACTTGCAACACAGTGTGGTGATCTTAAGCTAAGCACTTGCCTACTCTTATGTCACTGGTTTTCTGATTTGTTTACTATTTTGTTTTTATCCTTTAGGGAAAACTGCATGACTTCTGGGAGCCAGATTAATTAAATCTTGCCTAGTTCAGGGAAAATAATGTAAAACCTCTCAAATGAAGGAAGATATATAATGAATGGAGTTTCACCTTTCACAAACAGCTCTTGGATCTTTGTGCACATACTGCATGTGCAGGGAGACTTCACACAAAGGAATTCAGATATCATATGGCTTTCACAGTTTTTACACACATAGCCAAATGCTCATCTCTTCAAATCTCTGCTATGTGTATATTTTAAGAACCACATTTTCTCCCTTTAGAGAAAGTGCTGAAGCCAGATATAGATTTGCTTATTTCTTAAAGAGCAGTACAACAGTACTACTGGTGTAATGAGATCTCATTTATAACTTGGTCTTACAGAATCACTTCCTGTGCAGTCACATTCACTGTGTAAGTAAGTGTCTGAAGATGAGGAAGTTAAAATGAATGCATCGCTGTAATAACAAATTCTGTTTTGATGCAATCTCCTTTTGTGTTCTTGTGCAAATGCTATCATTTAAATCTCACACTGTGGTTTGTTTGCAGGATGTGTGTATATATGAAGAAAAAGTTAGGGTGTTGGGTAGAAGAACCAAATGGATCTCCCTTAATAATTGAGATTTTTAATAATGTCAACGTGTGTTTTATAATACTGTTTCTTTTTAATTTTTGTAGATTCCGCTGTCTTGTCTTGTATGATAAATTCCCTGTGTCTTTCCAAAATGAGAATGTAAAATAAAACTCAAAAGAAACCAAACCCCAAACATTGACATTTAAGTATGTATATTACATATAAAGAAACTGCTATAAGATGGACACATCTTATAGGGAAGGTATTTTACTTGCAAATTCGTCTTGCTTATTTTGTCTTTCATTTCAAGTGCTAGCAAGTTAGCTGAGGGCTGCAGCATCTCTGTGTCCTTCACAGGATAATCAGCTTATTGTTGTTTGAACAAAAGTTGTGCTTGTCGCTTTGTTCAGGGGTGGAAAAAAAAAATCCCCTGTTTTTAATCTCAACACGTTATTTAAGAATTGGCAAAATCTACCTCAAAGGGTATCTTTGTTTGGCAATAGAACTGCTTTAGACTAAAAAAATTGTCATGTTATGTAGGTATGGCTGTGCCATCCTTTGCTATGCCTGTGTTTGATAGTGCATCAACCTTTCTTCTGGTAGCAGTTGCTTATTATGTTGAATATATTGTATGTAATTTTATTAATGTTTATATTTTTTCTCACTAATATCATATAAAGTTTAAAAAAATTTTAGAAAATGTTTACTGTATGTAACGTGTATATATTTTCTTACCATGTAAAGTTGAAGTTGCTGTTGTGTATATTTTGGAGAAGGATGGGGGGATTCAATTAACAGCTTTTATACTGCAGTTCAAAGCACACTGAAACTGCTGGCTCTTTTTTTTTTTTTTCCAGATGAAATAACCACTTTGATATTTACTTTTATTTAATAGAACAATGAAAAAATAAAACCAGACATGCTTTTCTAATTAAATGTTCTTACATGAACTAGGCATGCCTCAGCTCTGTTACACAAAAAAAGTGGCTGCAGGTCCTATTTTAGTCTTGCAGCACATGCTGTAGTTCTTGAGTTCACAGCTGATTAGCTTGCTATAAATGGAGAAGATCTTGAAGTAAATCTTAGCTCAGCCAGTCCTGCGTTTTCATGCTTTATGCCTGTGTATACATCCTGGCAATTTCCATCTCTCTCCCTCTCCTTCTTTGTCTGGACTTTTCCATCTGTTTTGTAGCTGAGTAGTAATTCCCCAGTTGCTTCAGTCTAGACAGGGGTTGACTTGGAGCTCATCAGTGTCCTTATGGAGGTGACCCCAAAGCTTCGCGGCAGAGTCTTCACAAGGGACGGCTGAGCTGAGCGCTGCTTCGGGACTCCTGGATATGAAATAGCAAACCTGCTGCTCTTCTGTTTTTCTGACTCATTTGCTGACCCCCAGAAATTACATGCGTTGAAGAAAGCTGTTTGCACAGTACATGTCTTAACTGCTTTGGTTGTCTTCAGATAAGCATTTTGCACTGAGGTTTATCTCTTGGTTTTATGTTGGCTGTATTAAGAGCCATGTTAACTCATTTCATGTGAAATTAGGTGCACTTTATTGCAGTAATCATAGACAAAAAATTAAAAGCTGACTATAAAATATACATTGGTGGCTCTTTACTTTTTTTTTCTTTTTTTTTTTAAATTTCCTGACAAGCTCCTGTGTGGCTTAAAAAAAAACCTTCTGGCTTTAAGGTGAAGAAGGCTGCCAGCGAAACCGTTTGTACATCTCATTCTCACTGTGCCCGTTGTGGAACTTAGTAATGGATGGGGATTTCAGAGGTGATTAATGACTTGCAGGCTAGTCTGGCTGAAGGTCAGTAGGACACATACGCTTCACTGATGCTGTGGCTGCAGGAACTCTCTGAAGTCCCCAAAGCTGATAGTTGAGCTGAGACTATCTTTGGGAAGGCTGGTGACTGGAACAAACACACGAAGTGCACCGGTGAGATCGCTTCATGATAGGATTTTAGAGGTAGCATTTCAATGTGGAAAAAGACCATTTTTAATCACGAGGGATGGATACTGCAGTGGTGATTTTCGGAGCGCAGGCGAGCCGGGTCTGTCTCCTTCGAAGGTGCCCGTGCTCAGCATCAACTGGCAGCCAGCTCTGGGTCTTTGGGGTGGGCGTGTGGGCTGGGAGTGAGCTGGCGCTGGCTGGGACATTCGAGCGGGTACCTGAGGTAGCTGCGTTACAGAGAGGGTTATTCTGCTGACCTCGTCACTAGCAGGAAGGCTTCAAGCCACAGGGCTAACACTCGTCCTGTATGTTTGTTTTCTTTCTTTCCCAGAACTGTATATATAGCATAGTATGGCTTGGGTTTGTGTTTTGTTGTGGGTTTTTGTTGTTGTTTCTTTTTTGTTTGTTTGGTGGTGGGGTTGGTTGGTTTGTTTTGTGGGTTATGGGTTTGGGGTTTTTTGTCGTTTTTGTTTGGAGGTATGTTTGTTTGCTTTTTCTTCCACTGGCTTTTGCTGTCTGTGCAACTTTGTCTTCCGCTGGAAGGGGTAAATCAGAAAGGGTGCTGCTGGCAATGCCCCTTGTCTTTCTGGGGACTTGTTCCTTGGGCTTACAAGCTCTTGAGAAACTGCTTGCCCAGAGTTCCCCAGTGGGGAAGCCCCACTGTGCCAGAAGGGCAGCTTTTGGCACTGGCACACCAGAGCTTGTTTCAGTGTCCCAAAAAGGAAAAGGCTCTCGGGGACAGGCTGGGCGCTGTATGGGGACCCAGCCCGGAGAGCAGAGCTGAGGGTGTAGGAGCCCAGGCAGCTGCTGTGGGATCCACCCTTAGAGCTCCAAAGGAACTACCCAGAGAGGTCAGACCATCATTAGTGGATTTGGCTCATTCCTTGTGGTTTAAGTTATCACAACGCGTTTTCCCATTTTCCCCCCAGGCTGTGAAATACCTTGATGTTTTGCCTTGTGGATATTTTGGCAGCTTTACTGGTGGGG
This sequence comes from Pampusana beccarii, assembly GCA_013399365.1. NCBI lineage: Eukaryota > Metazoa > Chordata > Aves > Columbiformes > Columbidae > Pampusana > Pampusana beccarii. The sequence continues at coordinate 865,702 of VWYH01009690.1, forward strand.
CCCCTTCTTATCTAGTGTTGAAAAGGGCTTTCAGTGCTGCGGAGCGGTGTAGGCTGCTGATGGGGAAGATCAGCGGGAGAAAGTACATTCCTTGAAGGTATTCTGCTTGTGGAGGTGCTTTTAGTTTTGCTTGACTGCTGCTTTTTTCAACGAGTGCTGCTTTGCCTTTGCAGTAAGGAATTTGAAAGGGAATATTTTAACTGGTATCAAAAGTAGGGCTGGGTGATGAGAGAGGAAAAACATTCATATCTTCCCATCGTGGTATTTTGGTCTGCGTGCTGAAAGCTGGTCCCCACACTTCCAGGCTGCTGGTTAAGATGTATTTTCAGGTGACTTTTAAGCAGTATTTAGATGTCGTACTCTTCTGAATGTCTCCCCTGTCTTTGCATGGTGAGGTACTGCTGGTGTTTCACCTCCCAGTTCCCTGTGCGGAGGTCATAGGGGAGGGGATGGAAACTGGAATTGTTCCCTTCGTTGTCATCAAGGCGTCTTTGCCATCAGCCTAGGGGGAGACCTGAAGCTTTTCAAGACAGGTTTGGCCCGTATGGTGCGTAGGGGAGGGCTCCTGGCCGCGGGACACGGGGCTGTTTTCACACGCCCTTCTCCCAGCGCTTCCCTTTGGATTTGCATTCACCGCTGCACTGCTGAAGCCGGGCAAGTGATGCTCCTTTGCCCTCAGAGAAAAGCAGAAAGGGTAAATAGATTTCTGCTGCTTTTGTGCTACAGGGCGAGCGTCCTTCACCGGAGCAGCGCGTACTGGCAGCTGGGACTCAGCTTGCAGCCTCCGTGGCTTTGCCTCCGAGTCTCGGGCTTTCATTTCTCAAAGCCTGCTTGGAGATGACGGTCCTGGCTCTCAAGCGCAGGCAGGAGCAGGGGGTCCCTTTCCTTTCTGGGCTGACCACCAGGCTGCGGTTGGAATAAAAATAGCTTAACGCTGCCAGGCTCGGCGATAGGGAGAGGATGGCATTAAGCTTCATGCTTTATTCACGCTGCAGGCTTTTATAAAAGCAGCGTAAATCATGCAGGGCAGCCGTGGGCTCTCCAGACGGCATCATTCAGGCTCTCGGACACATTGATTTGCATGCTGGAAACTGAACCTGTCCCCTTTGCTCTAACCCAACCTGCGGGGAGAGGCCTGGCAGATGAAGATGCTGTGCCGCAGATCAGCTCTCCTCCATGTTCATGGAGCACTGCATGTCTCCCCTGTGTTCTAACCTATTTTTTTTCGATATTTTGGGCTTCTGCATTGTTATGGTAAGGTTTGCACAGCACAACGTGTTTTTCCCTCCAGTTGATTTTCTCTTATTAGCCCATTTTTCCTCTTGCCCTCATTCTGTTTTTCCCCACAGCACACGAACACCGTTTGCTGAGAAACTGTGTCAGCCCTCCTCGTAATTAAGAGTCTGGCAGGAGTCAGCGCGACAGTCATTTTGGAGATGACGCTTCCAGTTTGGAGCTGACGGTAAGCTGGGTGCTGCGGCAGGGCTGGGTGGGGGTGAGGGGGTGTTCTGACGTTCTGCGGCTGAGCGGGGCAGAGGGACCCACCAGGAGCCTGGCGCAGGAGCAGTGAGTACTCTGGGTACATCTCACCTGGGGAATTTAAACTGTGCCTTCTTGAAAAGCAGCTCCAGGAATGGTTAAATTCTAGGTTATACCCCATCTTTAGCCATTTGGGAGGGAAACTGCATGTGTGTGTGTATGGGACAGGAATAAATTGCAGTGGCTGTAAGTTGGCTGCATCTCTACAGCTCAGAAACAGTTGTAATGTTGGAGAATAAGATGGAGGGCTCAACAATCAAATGGCCTAAAAAAGGGTAAATAGAAGTTATTCAGTGGTGCTTTGTAATTCGGCTTCAGACTCTGTAGTTCTTTTATTAGCACGAAGGCTCAAAGCAAACAAAAGGAGACAGGGGCTGGGGATCTGCTTTGCCTCAGGATGTTGTGGATGCTAAAAGCTTAGAGGTTCAAAGAGCATTTCATGGCAGAAAAATCCATTGGGACCTATGGAATCAAAGTAGCCGTCGCTGGCTAGGAAAGTTGCAGGCTGCTGGTCCCTGGAGGGCGAGAGCAAGTGGCCGGGGAAGTGCCCTGGGCCTCCGTCCTGCTCCTGTGCCCGCTGCAAGGTGCCAGGATTTTGGGCCAGCACTGTGGGGTGCCCGTGAGCTTTACGTGAATGGCTGAGGGGTTTCACGTCGTGCCTTCTCGCAGTTCCTGAACTGTCAGGTCCGCGGCTGTGTCCCTCTTTGTGCTCCCAAGACAGATGTTGCTGTTGAAGGTGCAGCCAGCCCTTGCTCAGAAGGAGCTGAGCAAGGTGTGTGGGATCGGATGTCTCATGTGGCTGAAGAAAAAACAGTGGCTTTTTTTTTGATCTTTCTAATGACACTGCAAAGGAGACTAGGAAAACAAGTCGTGTGGTTCAGGACCTCCCGCAGAACACAATAACGCCCAACCAACCACACGCCGAAGCTGACCTCCTTCCTCCCTCCTCCCACCCTACCCAGAGATGTTTTCAGCTGGTCGCAAAGTAAAAATAAGGCCATATGAGGACTTTTTTTTTTTTTTTTTTTAATCTTCTTATGTGGTACCTTCAGAACAGAATTCAGCATTTTCCCTCTCTGGCTGCTGTGTTGGATTTGCCTCTTGGGGGCAACCTCACCCCGCTCCAGCTGGGAGCGTGGCTTCTGTCGCTGCAGAGACAAAAGGGAGTTCAACATGCTTGGGAGATGGTGACTCACTGCGCATCTCTGGCTGCCTTTGCCTTATCAGATCATTTTTGGCAATCGAGGTCATTATTTGCTGAAAGGATTTAAGGAAAACCGTTGAGCTTGATTGTCCATGGCTTTTCAGAAGTGATGTGATCAGTTCTTGAAGGTCCCTTTCCAGGCTTGGAGTCCTTCAAAGTTTTTCCTGCCCTGCAGAGAGGAGGGTAGCATGGAAGGACGTGTGGTTTACGGCTCTAGTTTAACGGATAGTGCATGAATCTGTGCAAGGAAGATTTACAATGGTCTCCTTGCTCTTCCTTTGCCCAGCATCCCTTGGACTATCACTAAGCCCATCAACCCTGCGGTAGCTCTGACTGGCATATAGGGGTGAAAGCAAACTTATTGCTCCAGCTCTGTTTTAGCCCTGTGTTCCTGAGCCGGCGTCTCATACAAACCCCATCCATAAATAACCAGTTGCACTTATTTAAAGGGCATTGAGGTAGATGGTAGAATAAAGGGAGTATTATTCATGCTTCGTGCTGTGGTTCCTAATGGTACTTTACACGCTGATATGACCTACAAAGCTTGTTGTTTCGTGCCTGCAGTGCTCTGATGTTCTTCTTACCCTGAGGGTCAGAAATGACAAGAATAAACGATCATGACGGGTGTCTTGCGAATCCCCGCTCCCTCACCTTGGACGTGTCCTTGCGAGGGAGCAGATGGGTGACGTTGTGACGTTGCTGGTGCAGGCAGAGCGGGAGCAGCGGGCTTCTCCGGCCACAGGAGGCAGATGGGGCAGCCTTCCCATGAGGTGTGAGGGCAGATCGATTTATCCACATTCCTGTTTCACCTTCTTCTCAAAGTGCAGCGATGCAGCTGGGGAGGGGGGTCGGCCCGAACCCAGCGCACACGGGAACCCACCCAGGGAAAACATGGGCAGAGGAGGCTGGCATGAGCGGGTTTAACCACAGACCCTGGAGCTTTAGGGAGTGGCCAAAAGAGGGGTGCAGGACTCAGAAGGACTGAGTCAGCCCTGCTGGGAGAGCAGCTCCTGGCTCCAGCCAGCCTGAGCGCTCGGACAGCAGCGACCGCGCAGCCCATTAACCCAGCCCTGCGGCACTCGCTCTGCTGGCCTGGACTCTGTCCTGCTTAATAGCTCCCTCTTCTTGCTTCTTTTTTTTTTTTTTTTTTTTTTTTAATAAAGGTAAATTAGCTATGTGGATATGCAGGAACATGAATCAAAGGAATTTGGCTGACTCTTGAATGTGCCATTTGTACAGAGATGTGCTAAAGCACCAGGATGTGAGGGATGCAGCCTGCTCAGAAAACACCTGAGGACAAAAAATGCTTTTAAGGCATCTCACTGCAGCTTCCCAAAATCTGATTATGGGGTGGGGGGAATCAAGCTTTGGAATACATTAACTCAGCTGAACAGCACAGGGAGATGGTACCAGCAAGAAGCAAATCAATTCCCGAAGGCTGCAGAGAAATTTCACTAACTTGCAGCTTCAGAGCAGGCTGGCTACACTTAGAAGAGTTATGTTTCACCTGAAATATTTAACACTTGGCATTTGAAATGCTCTGTGTATCTAAACAGCACACCAAAAATCTCCTCACGAGGAGATTTCAGAGGAACTCAGGCTCACACAATGCTTTCAATGGGTTAAGGTTGGTTATTTGTTTTTTTTTAAAAAAAAGGAAAAAGGCAAAGCATGGGAAGGGTTAGATTCTGGCCTCTGCCACAGGGAAGTAAAAATTACCATGTAATGAATGCCAGACTGCTTCTGGGACGTGTGCTGCTAGATCTGTTGTTAGGCGGGAGATGTTTCCATGGCAAAACCACCATCCTAAGTGGCACTGTAACTCAGAGATGCAGCAGTTGCCCCGGGGACCATGTTCCCAAGCCATTCTGAGCATCCTGTCAGAGGAGGTGAGAGTGCGATGGCAGGGGGATCAGGGCAGCCCAGAGCGATGCTCCCTGTGCCGCTGCCGCAGCGCCAGGGCTCTGCCGGGGAGGCTGTCAGCTCAGCATTTTTCAGTCCTTTCTGACTTTAAAAGAAAACTACGAGAAAAGACAGGCTTGAAATAGCTCGTTTTATCTCAGCAGACAAATAACTTGCTTTGAGCATTGTTGTCACTCAGGCTAAATTACTTTTAGATGTTTTTAATGACCGGGTAACATTTTTCAGCTGCTCATTCTGCAGCACCCTGCTGGGGGAGAGTCCATCTGTAAAGACCAAGGACTCTGATATTGTGGTTGTTCTTCCTGACATTCGTTTGGCGTTATTGTTTGATATTTGATTCTCTGTGGCAGGGATGTTTTGTGTTAAATTTACAGCTACAAGCTCTTTACATAAGGAGATCTGTTTCCAAAAGGAGCTGGGAGACTGGCTATGCGTGGAGCAGCAGGAGGTCAGGGATGTAGAGGAGAAACTCCGGGAGACTGAAGGTGACAGTCCAAATCCTGTCTGCACTAAGGTTGATGTTACTGTAGGGCTGGAGGGATTTTAACCTCTCATTTGTTACCCCTACCTTTAATTTCACTTGCAATGCATGGCACAGAGAGCTGTGATTTGCAAAACGATCCCAATGGGGACACAGTTTGCGACATCAGCCATGCAGGTTTCCCAGATCTCTCTTTCTGAGGCAGGTACAGCTTTTGCATTCGTTCCCAAAGGCAGCTTTTAAGCCACTTGCCTTCGCCATCTCCGGGTTTTGCAGCTCTTCTAGGAAATGTATTTTTAAATCCGAGCTCATAAATTTTGGAAGCTACTCTCCTTCCCCCACCCCCTCACCCCTATCAAAGTGTCAAAACCAAAGAAAAACAGTGAGAGCGATGGATGCGCCTGGCTCTGCTTGCCAGTGCTTTCCCTGTGCACAAGGGGTTATTTACTGCTCTGCTCGGGTTGTTTCTTCTTTGGTCACATTGACGGCAGTGTTGGGGTTCGGTGCCTGGGAAGCAGAGGCTGCCCACGGGTCAGCCCAGGAGCAGGTAGGGCTGTGGAGGTCACTTGGGCAAGGCGGCTCAGAGGGCTAAAAGGTGAAGCCACGGGGATGTGGATCCTGGCTGGTGGCTTGGCACAGAGAGTGGGTGCTGGGGGCTGTTACACCCTCCTGCGTTTAGCTCTGAAGGGTGCGGGTTAGCTCACCCAAAAGGACAGCTCCTAAAACCCTCTGGTGTTGCCCCAGCCCCTGCACATCCCCAGGGACACATGTTGCTGCTCTTGGCAGCATGTCCCAGGGACTTGACCTGCCATGCAGTGAAAACAGAGGGGGCTTTGCCCTAGCTGCAGAGAGACTCCTGTACTCCCTGACCAGGCTGGAGCCTCCTTGCTTTTACTGGGAGCAGCTGGGATGATGGGCAGAGGGGTTGCTGGTGTCCAGATGAGACAGGCACTCCTGATGGGACTGGAGCTGTGGCTCTGCCCCTTCCCCACCTGCAGCCACCTCAGTCCTGCTCCTGCCCCAGAGCCGGGATGAGACCCTGCATCGAGCCCAAAATGCCACCCTCACCTCTCCCATAGGGTTCCCAGTGGCTGCTGCTGTTTGTCCCCTGTGCTGCAGGAGCATCCCGAAGCAGCCCTGCCTGGTTGAAAGGCAGGTCAGGAGCCTGCTCTCCCGCAGTCTCGCCAGCCGTTCCCCGCAGGTGCGCTGCCGACAGATCCCGAGCCAGGGACGTGCTTTCCACTGGCTCCAAGAGGTTTGCAGACGAGCAAAGCAAAGCCCTTCGGCTCCCCGTGTGAGTGCCTGTCCTCTGTGAACCCCCGCGCGTCTCTCGCAGCCGGGCTTGTGGAAACACATCAGAGGCTGCTGTGACTCAGCTGCTTCTCCCCTGAGAAAATCCACCCTGGCACCGCGCTCTGCTCCATGGCTGGGGCTGCTGGCACCTGGCAGCCTTCATCAGCAAACGGCCTTGGGCAAAACATCCCAATTTCCACTGTCAAACACTTACAGGGGAAAAATCCAGCATCTGATCTTGTGGGAAGTCAGGGCAGCAACTCTGCTGCTGTACTGAACTGGAGGGAAAAGTCTCATCCCTGCCCAAAACCAAGCCCTGGGCTGGAGTGGCTGCAGCACGGGCTGGCTGTTCGGCTGCCTTCTGGCCTACCCCTGCCTTTTTCCAGCTCTTTATAGCTTTCTCAGACAAATTCTTCTGCAATTGTAATTTTCCTTGCTGGCTCTCAGCCCAAAGAAACAGTGGTTTGGAAAGTTTGCTCAATGACTTGAAGGGAAGAAGCTCCTGGCTTTTCATGCTCTCTGCCCACTGAAGTATTTTTTTTTACTTGGGGCTAATTTTGGCTTAACGAATCTATGACACTCTCCGAAAACAAATCCAAGCCTGGTGAGCGTGTGCTCATCTGCTGGGAAAACCCCAAGTGTCACCACCAGGCTCCAGGCATCGCTGGTGGCTCTTTCTGTTGTTCTGCTTCACGCAGTGCTCCCAGCCCAGAGCCTGGGCAGGCTGGTCCTGGGGCGGGCAGGAGGGACTGCTGGGATGATGGATGCTGGAGCAGTGAGACCAGACCCATGGTGTGGGGCTGGCGTGCTGCCTGCCGGGCTTTTCTTCCGCAGAGGCAGGCAAAGCAGTGATGTTGGTCTCACAGCGTGGTTAAGGGATGGAGGGGCCTGGAGAAAGGCTGGCTCGCTCGTTGTTGTTTTCTCTTGTCAAAAGGGAAAAGTACCTGGTTTTCCGCTGGTGGTTTTGATGTTATAACTTGCCTCTAGGTACAGTGTGGGCTGGCACGGCTATAGCATGAGTTTCATAACTCTTTCGCAGGTTTCATAAATCCCCAGCTCCTGGAGTGCTGTGATTTTGTAACTCCTAGCTTTCAAACCAGTCTGGAGAGCAGCTTGAAACAGTCAGCTGCCTGCTGCCCCCCGGACTGCAGTGGCTTGCAAACCAAACTGAGGTTTTATCTCACTTTTTTTTGCTCGGGGCAAGGGAAAGGCAGGCTGCAGGCACTGCTGGGGAGGAGCCAGACCTGTGCCAGGAAGCAGTTTACTACAAAAGGCCTGAGCAGCTCCATGGGCTTGATAATCATCGACACCCCAGCAGCGCTACAACCCCAAAACTGAGGGCTTCATAACACGCTGCTGCAATGGTGTGCACCCCTGCCACTGTATTTCCAATTTAATGCTGGCTGTTATTCTGTCCTACTAAGTTGGTTGTATTTATGCCACTGTGATCCATAATGAAACCCTCTTCCTGGCTAAACCTGGTTCCCAGTGGTGGCGGGGAGGGCAGGGGTCTCCTGCCAGTCACCTGGGACACCCCTGTACCTGGGGCATCCCCTATGGTCCTGGCCATGTGAGATGAATTTGAGAGGGGGCATGGTTGGCATGTTCCAAGCCTGCAGGCAGGGTAGGGGTCCCTTGGGGCCCAGGGTGGCAATGGGTGCTGAGCTACAGCCAAACCAGATGACATTTAATCCCCAGCAGAGCCTGAGGCACATGGGGTGTTGTGTATTAAGCAACTTAATGCACGTCTTTTTGTGCTGCAATGGGGTCCCCCACATCCCCCCCAGGAAGGCTGCAGGCCGGTGGTGGCTGGAGAAACATCTCTTGCTGCGGGCCAGGCAGGGAGCAGCTGGCGGCACTGCTGCCCTGGGCGCTGAGCTGCAGCCCAAGAGCACGCAGGTCGCTGGCTCCCGGGCTCAGGGTGTGCTGGAAGAGCTGATCCGCACTAATCCCATCAATATTTCACAGCGCTGTGGCCCTGTTATAAATACATGCATCATCTGGGAAGCTGGCTGGGATGGGGGTGCAGTGCCAAGCGAAACACGAGAGCTGCCGCAGCTTTGCCTTGGCTCCTTGGGCATCAGAGGGGTGAAAGGGGCTGGCCACGGGTGTTTCTACCACTGCTGTGGGTAGGGGTTATCTGGCAGAGACGGGTGACCCCAATCTGCTGGCTGAGCAGGGGCACCCTGGGCTTTGCCATGTGCCGGAGCCGTGGGTCTGTGCTGTGACGGGCAGCTGCCAGCGCAGGCAAAGGGCAGCTGACCCCGGCAGGGACGGGACTGTCCCATGGGATAAACCCGCTCTGCCCAGTCCTCTCTCAGTGGGACACGGTGTTTTATTGACAACAAGAAGAAATTAAACAGTAACCAGACTCTGGGCTGGTGATCAGGGCACTAAAGCGTTTCCTCTTCCTAAAGGCTGTTTGGATTAACAGGGAGGAAAGAGTATTAAGGCTAAAATCTCCTTGCGTGGCCGTGAGGAGGGCAGTTTCCTGAGGTGCCATGACACGACCCGAAGGGCCCTCTGCTCCAGGCTGTCCTGGGGGCTGCAGGGCTGCTCTGATGGGAAATTCCCTTTCCAGCACCTTGCTGGCCCTGGGCTGGGGCTGGAGCACAAGAAAACCGCCCCGCTTGGTAGCACCGTTCTGTGGGGCAGGGGGATGCAGGTGTGGGAAGGGGTCTGGTCTGGTTTGGCTCCTGCCCGCTGCCACCTGCATCTTGCTCTGGCTCTTGGGAAAGCTGTGCAAATAAGGGCAAGGCCCTGGCCTTCAGCCTCGTGGGGGCCCTAAATTCCTTCAGTCAATTTCACGGGGGCAGCAGAGCAGGCGAAGGCTCTGAAAATAGATCTGTTTCAGCTGCCGATGACTTGTGTTAATTAATTAAACCCTCGCAAGCTCAGGCCTGTAAATACGCAGTGCTGAACCGTGCCAGGTTCTGCTCACTCTTTGCTCATGCACTAATTACCCCACTGTGAGGCCAGGAGCTAATGCAGCTCCAATTTGCGCTGGGTTCGGCTTGCAGCCACGTGGGAGGTCGCCTGCCTGCGCTGCCCGCACGGGCAGGGAGAATTGCTGCAGGATGGAACACGCACAGCGCCCCAGAGAGGGAGGGAGCCTTGGGCAGCCCCCTTCTAGCCCTGGCACCCCCTTCCCCAGCGCTCACGGGCCAGTTCTCCCTGTCACTGGCCCTGTAGCCTCCAGCTGCACCTCTGCTAAGGCAGGGGATGGATTAGGAGCAGATGTGAGGGACCAGCTGGCTCGCAGCATCCCAACCCCCCATCCTTGGGCAAGACAGGCTGGCCAAAGGCACCCTGCCTTGCAGGCAGCACCTGCCGCTTCAGCCCACCCTGCTGCTGCCCGGACAGTGCTCCAGGTCCGGCCAGGCAGGGCTGCGGGCGAGCCCAGCTCCCTGTGTGTGGGCATCCCGCTTCCGCAGGGCGGGCGGAGAGGCAAGGCAAGGCGTGGAGGAGATGCTGGGGGTTTGCCCAAGGACAGGAGGAAATAGTAATTAGTTGCTGGAGCATACAGGAGGTGAGGGAGTGAGGACAGGGAGCGCTGGAGGAGGTGGGTAGTGTCTCTGCTTTGCTCTCCTGGAGTCCCTGGGAGTGGGGACAGGGAACGGGTCCTGGCATCTCAGGCTGGGTGAGGGGATGGTGGCTGCTTGGTAAGCATGTGCAAGGGTGACAAGAGCCAGCCCATCCACAGGAGTACCCAGATGGATCCCTCCTCAGCTCAGATGCACTGGTGTGTGGAGACTGGGGGGATTCAAGCCTCTGCTACTTTCCCTCGCACCCATGGTGTTTTTAGGAGGCCAGACCCTGGCCTTGAAAGCAGCATGTCACCTGGTCTCCCCATGGGAGCACCCTGTCCCTGCCACCCTTACCGACCCTAAATGGTCCAGGTGGTGGTGAGGGCTCAGCCAGGGCTGACCCTCATCCTCAGATGATACTGGGCAGCTTCAGCACAACCCACTCAGCACTAAGCCCTGCGACGGGTCCAGCTCTGGGTCTGCAGGGTGTGGGGTCGGGCTGGCCATTGTGCCCTTCCTGGAGACCCCATCTCTTGTGGAGGGCTGGTGTGGAGTGGAGGGGATGAGGCAGTGCTGGGACTGGGTACCACATGGCTTTGTAAACACAGGCTGGCAGCACTTGGCTACCCCGCCAGCTTTGGGAGCTGTAATCTGGTGTGTGCAGGCACAGTATCTCCCCACCTACTGCTCCAGCTGATTTCCAGTTGCCCTAGATCCAACCTGCTGATTACGTACAGCGCTCGGGGTTTTGCTTTCGGGAGGCCTGCCACTGCGATGGGTAAGGAGGGAGGGTTGGCCGGGTGCTGAAAGCTTGCCAAAGGAAAGCAAACACAGGCCTGAATCTGGCAGCTCCTGCCTGTAGGGAGGAGCCACAGAAGCCACCGAGCACAAAAAGGCTCCACACGGGGTTGTAGAGAAACCATTACCTGCCCGTGTTTCCGAACAAGCTTCCACCATGGGTAAAGGCAGACTGAGTGCGGAGGCATGTGTTGTAGCAGGGTGAACACGGGGCATGGTGCCTCAGTCAGGGGTGCAAGGAGCCAGGGTGGGTTCAGCGGTGAGGAGCCTTGGAAGACACTGTGGCACTGGCTGGGTGGCTGTGGTGTGATGACGCCGTGTGTGCTGTGTTGGCAGAGTGGGAATGATGCTTATCTGCATTCGGCAACACTTTCTTAATAGTCACAAGCCCAAGTTACCAGCCCTCTGCCTCCCTGGCCTTGCAAAGAGCTTGAACACAGCCTCCTCTGCCAGTGGCCTTTTTGGGGCTGTCACCCAACCTGCCCGTGCTGAGCAAACATCCCCCCACCGCGGGCTGAC
>VWYH01009690.1:877005-898507 GCA_013399365.1 Pampusana beccarii
GAGGCGGTGCGGCACGGCTCGGCTCGGCTCGGTACGGCGGGGCCGTGCACAGCCGGGCTGCGCTGCGCCCTGCCGGACCCGGCTGCTCTGTGCCGTGCCGCCCGCACCTGCTGCGCCGCCGAGCCCAGCAGCACCGCACCGCACCGCACCAGGCAAGTGCCGGGGAGACGCGAGTGGGGGCAGCCGGGTGCTGGGTCCCGGTCTGCAGGCAGGGCCGGGAGTGCTGGGTCTGGGCGCCGCGTCCACAGGAAGGATCCGGAGAGCTGGATCTGGTTACTGGGTCCGGGTGCTGCGTGCACAGGCAGGGGCTGAGTGNCAGGCTGGCAGCACTTGGCTACCCCGCCAGCTTTGGGAGCTGTAATCTGGTGTGTGCAGGCACAGTATCTCCCCACCTACTGCTCCAGCTGATTTCCAGTTGCCCTAGATCCAACCTGCTGATTACGTACAGCGCTCGGGGTTTTGCTTTCGGGAGGCCTGCCACTGCGATGGGTAAGGAGGGAGGGTTGGCCGGGTGCTGAAAGCTTGCCAAAGGAAAGCAAACACAGGCCTGAATCTGGCAGCTCCTGCCTGTAGGGAGGAGCCACAGAAGCCACCGAGCACAAAAAGGCTCCACACGGGGTTGTAGAGAAACCATTACCTGCCCGTGTTTCCGAACAAGCTTCCACCATGGGTAAAGGCAGACTGAATGGGGAGGCATGTGTTGTAGCAGGGTGAACACGGGGCATGGTGCCTCAGTCAGGGGTGCAAGGAGCCAGGGTGGGTTCAGCGGTGAGGAGCCTTGGAAGACACTGTGGCACTGGCTGGGTGGCTGTGGTGTGATGACGCCGTGTGTGCTGTGTTGGCAGAGTGGGAATGATGCTTATCTGCATTCGGCAACACTTTCTTAATAGTCACAAGCCCAAGTTACCAGCCCTCTGCCTCCCTGGCCTTGCAAAGAGCTTGAACACAGCCTCCTCTGCCAGTGGCCTTTTTGGGGCTGTCACCCAACCTGCCCGTGCTGAGCAAACATCCCCCCACCGCGGGCTGACCGTCCCTGCGGTGGGGGGGGGCACTGCACGGCGGCGTTTCTGCCTGCCGCGGCTCTGCTGAGGGAAGCGCTGCCGCCTGCCCCCCAGCATCTGCTGGGCAGACCCAGCGCAGGGGTGACCCGGTGCCGGGTGACCCGGTGCCCGGTTCCCGCCGTGCCGCTCCTGCCCTTGCTCCTCCGCGGGACCCGTGCTGGGTGGCTCCGGGGCTGGGCACCGCGGCCTCCGCCTCCGCGCACCGCTGGGCCGGCAGGGGGCGGTGCGGCACGGCTCGGCTCGGCTCGGTACGGCGGGGCCGTGCACAGCCGGGCTGCGCTGCGCCCTGCCGGACCCGGCTGCTCTGTGCCGTGCCGCCCGCACCTGCTGCGCCGCCGAGCCCAGCAGCACCGCACCGCACCGCACCAGGCAAGTGCCGGGGAGACGCGAGTGGGGGCAGCCGGGTGCTGGGTCCCGGTCTGCAGGCAGGGCCGGGAGTGCTGGGTCTGGGCGCCGCGTCCACAGGAAGGATCCGGAGAGCTGGATCTGGTTACTGGGTCCGGGTGCTGCGTGCACAGGCAGGGGCTGAGTGCTGAGTCTGCAGGTAAGGTCGGAGGTGCTGGGTCTGAGTGTTGAATCCACAGGCAGAGTCGGGGGTGGTGGGTTTGGGGGGCTGGGTCTCTGTCTGGGTCCACAGGCAGGATTGAGGGTGCTGGGTCTGAGTGCTGAGTCCCTCGGTGGGCCTGGGCTGCTGGGTCTGGCTCCAGGTCTGGGTCTGCAGGCAGGTTTTGGGGTGCTTGATCCAGATGCTGAGTCCACAGGCAGGATCGGGGGTGGTGGGTACACATGCTACAATGCAGAAGCAGGGGCTGACCTGCTGGGGTTGAAGTCCAGGGAATGATGTCTTGGGGGAAGAAAGAGGACAGAACCTTGGAAGCAGGATGGAGAGGGGTTCATGGGAGGTCTGATGTAGGTGAGGATTTGGGGGTGACAAGCTAGAGGGGGGTGGGGACATGCAGGATGTGAGGGCAGTGCAGGTAGATTGCTTTGGAAACAGGTTTGGGGTGTGGGATGAGGTGGGGCTTGGGGTCCTGCTGAAGGGGTGAGGGGAGATGATGGTGGGCATTGCAGCCAGACGGGCCACCAGCTCCAGCTGTTGGAGTGAGAGCTAGATAGAGCCCCCTTTCCCCAGCAGATCAAGGGTCTGCGGGCATGGGGACTGCTGGCGGTATTTGGGGAGTCTGAGTGTTACCTGGGGGCAGCTGGTGTTTCAAGCAGCTGTGACAAGATGCTAAACTGATGCAGGTGGTGCAGTGCAATTTCTGCCTCCCCACTTCCCCTCGGGAAGTGGGGGCTGTGGGGCATGGCTCGTCTGAGCCCTGGCTCCTTGGGATTCATCTCCTTGGAATGCTCTTCTGAGGGGCCTGCTGGTGCTCACAGGTAGAAGGGATCAGCTTGTGCTGGGGGCTTGTCTGAGCTGTGATCGAGCTTCATGTCTGCTCATCTAAGGAGCAGCACTGGGATTTGGGGTTCTCTTTGCCTTCCCCACCAGTACCCAGGTGGGCCAGTGGCTTGTACCTGGCCTTTAGAACTGAGAGCATGAAGTGAGGGGAACCATGAAAGGGCTCTTCAGATGCCAAGAAAAACAGTCTCCAAAAACAAAGAAACTGCCCAAAATGGATGAGGAGTGCAGATTTCCCCAGAGGCAGGGAAATTATTCATAACAGTGATGGCATTTTTTGGGCTAGCTGGCCTGCCACCACAGGCTTGGACTGCTTTGCCTCCCTGAACCCCCCACCTGAACCCCAAACACAGGGGGGATGGCACGGCAATGCTGCGTGCGTGTCCTGTGGGACTGATCGCTGCTCCATCTTGGTTTGGCTGGGCTTACTCTGCCCGGAGGGACCAGGGGCAGGGAGCTGCCCCCTCAGCATGCTGTGATCCCTATCTCAGTTTTATTTTTGTGTTGCAACTGGAGGGGGAAAAAAAAACCCAAACGCCAACAACCCATTTGGTTCCTGCAGATGAGGGCTTTGTTTTGTAGGCTTGTTTTCCCCCCTGCCTTTTCCAACATCCATTTGAACGTTTCACCACTTTCCCCAGCAGGAATGCAGTGGGTTTGCTGGAGCTGGGAGGTTTATTCAGCAAATCGGGCAGGTCATGTGCCAGCAAAAAACATCCAGGTGTGCTCGGCAGGGCCGGCAAAGGGGGGGCTGTGCCGGCGCCCTGGTCGGGAGGGCAGCGGTGGGTGCGGTGGAGATGCGGTGCCAGTCTTGCCTGGCCGCATGCGGGGAATTTTCCTCCCTGTGCTTGCCCGCCGGCGCTGCTTGGCATCATGATGGGACTTGCTGGGAAGTGGCTCATGTGATGGGTGGTTTGGTGGGGGGGTGCTGGTCCTGGGGTACACACTCCCTCTTGGGGAAGTGCGGATGTTACCATGAGAGGCTTTATGTTCCCATGAAGCATCCGGTTGCTGCTGTGGGTGCTGGGCAGGCGCCTGGTCCTGTTCAAAGGTGAGAGCTCCCTGCCCTGCTGGTGCTTTGGGAGGAAACACCACCATCCCTCTCTGCTGGGCTGTGCCGCCGCTCCTGGTGATTTACAAGCACAAGGGCTTTGCAATAGCAAGGTCGTTGCCAAACCCACCCGCTCCATGCTCTCGGATCCTCAGCTCTGCTGTTTGGAGCCGAAGGAGGACGAGGATTTCAGGCACCATGTTACCAGCCAGTGCGGAGACTTGGATGCAGCTTGGCGATTCAGGGTGTGCTCCGGGTTGTGCTTTTCTTGCTGCTTAAAAGCTGCCTCCAGGTACAGCCCCACCTCCCCTTACCTGATGGAGGGATCTCATTTGCCTGTTGCAAAGCCAAGCCTGTGCAAATAAGTTGGGGAGCTGATTTTGGGGCAGCAAAGCTGGTGGTATGCAAATGACTGTGGGAAAGGCTGCTGCCTTGTGCCGTGCAGTTGTGAATGCAAAGTTGAATATCAAATTGGGTTTGACCCCAAATTTGGAGCTTTGTTGGAGGGAAAGCAAAGGAATCAAGAAGAGGTTGTTAAAGCTGGAAGCCGTAAAACTGCTTCCGTCATCTGTTTTTGCTGGACTTTTGAAAGGAAAACAGTTTATCTTTGGAATAAATAAAAAGGAGAGGGACAGGCTTGCAGCAGAAAGCCCCGCTTTCACATCAGGCGAGCTGGGTTGTGCTTCGGCTCTTGCACCCTCTTATAAAGGGTCCCCAGGTTGTGTGGGATTTTTGAACCTCAGTTTCCCCTTGGGGAAGCCCCATCCCACGCTGATGGTGGGAACTCTGGGCATTGCCAAGAAACGTCTTTGAAACTCAAACCTGGCTTTGGAAAGAGACTGGAAGACAAACCGGCTCTAAACAAACACCGAAGTTAATTCCTTGTCTTGCATTGTACGAGCCCAGTGAAATGAAACAAAGTGCAGCCACGGGGACAAGCAAATGGATTTAAATGCGTCAAAAAGCCCTGAAATCTGCTGGCACTGAAATCTCCCTTTATGTTCAGGGCTGGGGTCTTTTGTTGTTTTCTTTCCGATTGTTCCTGGGAGTTCAATTCTACAATTATTTTCCTGCTTCTGCCTTGGAGACAATGTGCTTCAGCCACAAAGCCTTTGAAGGCTGGATTGCAGATCGCATCCACCACTGAGCCACTTGGATGCGAATGCTCCCTCGCTGAGAAACTTTGCTGTGATGTGGAGGGCTGTCCATCCATCTGTCTGCCTGTCTGTCCGATCTGCCAAGGGGCTGCTGGCAAGCGGTGAAGCCCAGCCTGCTGCATTGGAGGTGGGAAAGGGTAGAAAATGTTGGAGTTTGGAGGTGATGTTGCTAGGGCCGAGCATCCCTAATCCCTGGAGGTGGGAGCCCCGGGGGTCAGCACCCCACATCCCAAGGCTTGTCAACTGCACTCTGCAGCCCTTGTGGCCTGGACGTAGAGGGAGGCTTGTGGTGGGGTGAAGTCAGAGTCAGACTGTTGCAGCTCAGCCTCCGCTGGTTTCATTTCACGGTTCCTGCACAGCTCCCGGCTGGGCTCTCAGGTGCTCCCGGGCTGTGGGATCAGCCCAGGGCTGCTGCTGTGGGGTTTCTGCAGGGGAAGATGTGCTGGGTGGGAGAGAAAAGCTGCAGGGACTGTGCCTTCACTGCTGGCTTGCAGAAGCCAAACAGCCTCCAGCACAAGGGTTTACCCTTCAGCCTCCCCTTCTTGCACCCTTCCCTCCTGGGCCAGCTCTGAGCAAGGCTTTTGGGGCAGTGGAGCCAGGCAAGGAGCTGTTTTGACTGACTGCTAACGTTGGTGGGTTTTCCATACAGATGGTTAGTGGAGGAGTGCTCTGCCTGGCCGTCCTGGGCACCATGCTCTTGCTATCTGCTTGTGTCGCACCAGGAACTGCTGGAGCAGAGCCGTCCCCGTGCCTGACAGCCGGCTGCAGGCAGGTGATTCCTGCCCATGGCAGAAGCTGAAGCAGTTTTCCTTATTTTCTCGGGTGTTTTGGCTGGGTTTGGACGAGAATGCTGGGAGAGCTCTGGTGGGGACTTGGCACTGAGCTGCCTTGCTGCCTGGCAGCCTCTTTGAACCTCCCACCCTGTGTCAGACCTGACCTGATGGAGGAGAGGAACAAGTTCTTGTAAGAACAGTGAAATCAGTGAGCTGGGGAGAAGCTGAAATGCCCCGATCCCTGCAGCCACGCTGGGACACACCATGGCTGGTCCCTGCCCCTTGCTGGGCAGGCAGCGTTCCCCGCTGGGATGCTGCAGGGGGACAGAAATAAAGGCACAGTGCTGGCGGGCCAGTGGGTAAATCCGTCAGAAATTGGGCTGTTGTTATTTTTATTGCTGATGGATCAGCTTGTTTTTTCAGGGTTGTTTAGATGTCTGGCTTCTGCTGGCACTGATGCCCTTTTAAACAGCCTCATGTCCTTGGCCAGCCCCGTTCAATCTCCCATCCACCACTTTGCTCCTTCCTGCGCCTCCTTCCCACCATGACATTGGTGGGATCAGAGCTGGGTGCTCTCCTCTGCTGGATGGAGGCTCTGCTGGCAGTGGATGGGGGCTGTGCTGTGCTGGGGAAATTTGGAGCCTGTTCCCACGGCCCGCTGGTGCCCGCTGCCCGCCCCCTGGCTCCGCGGCGGCTGTGCCGTGTGTGGGAGCTTTGCTGCAGAGGCGGCGTGGGGTGCTTCTTGAGAGGAGTCGATGTCACTGCTCTCCCTCCCCTCTTCTGTGCCTAGATCCCAAATTTGGGTAAAAGAGGGATATATCTGCTTTCTGAATCACCAAAGCTCTTGTACGAGTCTGCTAAAGTGCCTCAGGGTTGAGCATGGTTTTGTTTAAAGAAGGCAACTAAAATAAACTTGGCGAAGGGCTCCCAGAAGGTCATTGTGCTCCTTCCCTCCCCATCCCCAGCCCCCAAACCCGGCACGGATCCCCTCTTCCCGCAGGGCTTTCGTCTAGTTAGCCTTTTTTTTTTCTTGCTGTTGTTGACAAAAATCACGTCTGGTTGAGAAATATCCGTGCAGCAGCGCCAGCCCAGTCCCACGGGTCAAATCCTGCCCCTGCAAATCTCTGCCGGGAAGAGCAGCTTGTTCCTGGACTGGCCTTCAGTGGTGCTGCCGTGGGGACCCATCGCCTTGCAGGGCACCCCGGGCACGAGGCTGTGAGCAAGTCCCTGTGATGGACAGATGGACAGAAGGATGCCATGGGCTGGGGGTGGACCTGCAGATGTTTTGTCATTTGCTGGTTGGGCTCTGCAGCAGAAGCAAAGTGCTGGAAGTTCGTCAAGGGCTGAATTAAAGTTGCCTGGCAACCTCCATCTCAGTGCCTCTTCCCGCATCTCGCAGGATTTCCACTCAAGGTCTGTCGGCTCCAGGGAAAGGGGGGGTCCAAAATGCGCCAAGCTTGCAGCCAGACACAGGTTGGGCTTGCTTCTCGCTAGATGTCTCTTTTCCCGTAATTCCTTGGCTCGTTCCCACGCCTGGGAGCTGGGAACTCTCCTCACCTCATCCCCGCACCAGGAACGGGTCAGGCTGTTTTGGCTGCACCCGAGGGCAACTTGAGTCCTTGGGGGTGTAAAATAGCACTGGGCTAGTGGGAACGTGGCTGGGGGAGTGAGCGGCAAGGGAGCCAAGGGGGCTGAGCGGGTTCATGTGCCAGGCTTGGCCCCAGTGAGTAAAGCTGAATTGGATGCATGGGTTCTGGAGAACCTGGGCTGGGCTGCCGTAAAAGAGCAAAGTGTAAATGGTGTCTGCTGGTGCAGTCCTTGACGGGAGTTTTGTTAAGGCCGTTTTGCAGCCCCATAACCTCGAGGAGATCCACTGGAAATCCTGGCTCCCACTGGGAAGCAGCAGCGCTTACTCGTAGGAATGCACGATACGAAGTGGGGAAGCTCATGAAGAGGGGAGAAAGGTCTGGCAGCCTTCCCGGGAGCCTGCTTTGGCTTTACTAGAGCTTGGTGGAGCAACCACAAACTGTCTATAGAGTGGTGGGATGGGAAAATGTCTGATCTCGCTCTGCAAATCTGTTCCTTGCCATCCAGGGTGGATGTGAGGGGTGAGCTGGAGAAGGGCCGCTGCCACCCAGAGTTTCCATTCTTTCTTGTGGCTTCCCTTTAAATTAAAAAGTCGGCATCATTTTCAGCTGTACCACTGAGGAAATAGCCATAGGGGGGCCCATGAGACCCTGGCTGAGGTCCCTCCAGACTTGCCAGCTCCGCTGACAGCGCAGCTTCCCTGCACCGCAGCTCACAGCTGGCTCTTGCTCCCAGGTTTTGCTGCCTGGTGGCTTTGAGGACCACGGGGCAGCAGGAATGGACCACCATGGCCAGCAGAACCTCCTGGTGCAGCAGCCGTTGAGGGGTGTGGTGGCTTCGGCTAGTTTCTTTGGCCGGATCCAGGTTGGCGAGACCTGCTGCTGGGAAATTCATTCATCAAAAGCTTTTTTGCACCTCCAGAGACGCTGGTCGTGGGGATTTCAAGGAGGTGCCGACCGGGCCAGCTCGTTTGGGTGTGCTGTGCCTTGCTGGCTGCTGGTGGGAGGCTGAGGCCGGCACAGTCATGTTTGCACAGCTTCCATCGTGACCCAGTAAACCCAGTCAGACCTGACCTGGGCTCACTCGCTGCCTGCACGCCTCCGCGGTCCCGCTGCTTTCCTGCCCTTCCCTGAGGACCAGCAAACCCATCCCAGCCGGATCCTGCCTCCATCACCCTTCTCCTTCAGCGTTGCCAGCCAGGCTGGGAGCTGGGGCCATATTTTGGGTCCTATGTTTGCCCCCCTGGGCTGGGAAGTAGGTGAGGCAGCAATGGGCTTGGGAGCTCACACCTGGGGATGGGATGGGTTTTTGTGGGCAGTTTTTCTCCTAAACTTCAGATTTCATCAGAGCCGCTGCTGCTTTTCAGCCTCTTCCTCTCCCCATTTTGTGTTCCTCCTTGAGAGAAAGCTCTCTGTGACGTATCCCCTTCTGGCTTTTCCCCATTTCCCATGGGAGAGCTAGGCTTGAGCAACCCAACCACCCTCAGCCCAACCACGGGGTCCCATGGACTAAGACCTCCTCTGCCTCCCACCCCAGCCTTTGCCTCCCAGAGCTTTGAACATGCACCCTGCTGAGGGGGCGGATGATGGGTTTGGGGGTTGGTGCGGCTGCAGCCCAGGGTGATGATCTGAGCAGGACCAGGGATGGTTTCAGTTCCTTCTTGCTCTTTCTCTCCCACCCCAGGTATGGAAAAAAAATAGAGAAGCTTGGAGCAGCCCTTCCCTTCAAGTAAAATATTAACTGGCTCTTACAGCTCACTGATTAAATGTCTTCTAGGACAAAGTTACATCTGATCTGGGGCAAAGGAGCTTTTGGAAATAAGTGTATTTTCTCCCCTGGAAAAAGCAGAAGACCCCAGCCCTAGAAGCAGGGAATGCTGCTCCCCCTGTCCCTGCCTGGCTGGGAACCCTGCGCAGCCCCACAGCTTAAGTTATTATTATTATTTTTCTCTTCTGTGCTGGCTGGGTGCTCTCGCTGGTTAAACGTTAGCAGGGGCTGGCTGGCAGCACTGCGCCTGCCCTGCGATAAGCTGCGTCCCTGCCTGGCTGCGCTCCCGGCTCCAATTCCTGTTGCACCCAGAGCCGGGCAGCAGGCAAAGTTCAGGGATTATTTGTTCGGGGAGATAAGGTGAGCGGGACACCCCGCAGTGCGCAGGCAGCTCGCAGAGCTGTTACTCTTTTATTGGAAATGGTTGTTTGCCTTGTCGTAAGAAGGTTTCTCCTCCCCTCTGCTTTCCCAGCTCAGGCGCACAGCAGCTCTTGTGGCCTGTGTATGATTCTGGGCTCGTGTCCCTGTGGGATGGGTCCCCGCAGCTTCCAAGGTGTCCCTGGTCCCACGGTTGGGATGGAGAGGTGTCAGCACAGGGCTGGCCAGAGCGCTTTCGTGTGCTTTGGTGCTCCAAATGTGACCCCACCGCTTGCTTTGCCCGAAAACCTTAGTGGGTTTGGCTTGTGGTAGATGTGGTGCCACCAAAGCAACTTGTTTCTCTCTGACCTCCGTCCCAGCTGACCTGCTTGCCATGGAGTTCAGTGGAGGGAGGATGCTCCGGGTCACTGTCCTTTGCTCCCTGGGGAGCTCAGCCCTGCGGGCAGCACCCTGCCTGCTCCTGGGGTTGGGTGTTGCATGGGTGTTCTGCCTGGGGGGCAGCGAGGCAGGGGGGAGCAGGGTGGACGTTTCCCCTCCACCCCACCCTGGGGATGCTCCAGGGTAGCAGCCAGCGCAGGTGTGAGGTCTGGGTCTGAACCTCCCTGATGGAAACAGCAGTTTAGTGCAGGCTCCAGGCTGTGGCTGGATCCCACATCCAGTCCCTCACTTCTCCTTTTGAACCCCAAAAGCCCTTTTCACTTTCGTTTCACTTTGGTTCTACCTCCCCTCTGCCTGTGACCTGGCAAGGTATTTGCTTCAGGGAAACCAGCTCTAGCAAGCGTGTTTTAACAGCTTCTCTACAGGGCCAGGTATTTGCTTTATATATATATTTTAAAGAAAATACGAACCAAAACTTAGCAAACATATAGGTTCTGATTGCTTATGGGGAGCTCTCCTGCTCAGAGATACCCAGTTTCTTCCTCCCTCCTTAGCTCCTGCGAAATGAGCTGGTGGCTTTGCTTGATGCATGTGGGAGAGGTGGGGGATTATTCGGGAGGGATCAGATACATGAAAACAAGAGCCGAGGTGGATACCAAGCTTCAAGGCAGCTTGGGATGAAAGAGAAACAGAAACCTTGTGGAAAAACACTGTGGGGGGGAAACTGTTCTCGCTTGAAAAGACTTGATGAAGATGCCAAGTGGCTCCTCTATGAGTTTTCCTTCCCCTTGTGTCACTGCATGCCCAAGGCATCCTTCCCTGCACCTCAGTCCTCGGGAATCTCGTCATTTCAGGAGGGGCAAAACTCTGGGGAGAATTATCTTGCGGGGCAGGAGGGAGCTGGCCATGCTTTCAGACAGGAGCAGAGCGCTTGGGCTCCCCAAGAGGCGTCCCACCGCCCGTCACACCATAGCCACTTAGGGGAGCAGGGCTTGGGGTACCCCAGTGTGCCAAGAGACCCACAGAAGGGATTGGCCCCGAGTCCCGCTCTCTGCTTTTGGGGGTGAATGTGCCTGCATTTTGGGTGTGAAAATGCAGTGGGGGATCACCTGGCTCAGCCGAAGCGTGTTCTTCAGTCAGGGGGAGCTGCAGGAGGAGATGGCTGGGAGCGAAGGAAGGAGGAGCAGACCTGGAGGAAAATGAGCCTCTGAGCAACCGAGCCAAGCACTCAGCAAGTGACCGCAGGGGTGGTCACGCTGCTCACACTCACCTCCTTGCCCTGTGCTGGCTGCAGGCTGGATGCCTTATACTGTGCCTCAGTTTCCCCTTTGGCAAATGAGGGCTTGCTTTTCCCTGAAGCCATCCCTGGGCTGAGGCCATGCCCAGTCAAGGGTCCATGGATGTGTGCGACCGGCTCCTTCCCAAGCCCACTTACTCATGAGATGCTGGGAACAGTGAGAGCGTCTGACCCGATGCTCTGTGTTTCAGGAGAGTTTGGTGGCCGGCCCCATCCTGGGGAGCTGGGGAGCCCGCCCCGAGGATCGGCTGTGCCGGGCCGTCGGCAGCGGGCTGGGCGGCTGCCCTCGCCGGGGGAGCGGGAAGATGAGCAGCAGCACGGCCCATCTGCTGACGACTCTGTTCATGGCGGTGGCGGCGGCGGTGAGCTACCCGTCACGGCGGTCTGCCACTGACCTGGATGCCACCCCCAGGACAACAGTCACCTTTGACGGTAAGGGGGTGTGGGTTTTGGTGGTGGCAGTGAGGTTTAGGATCCTGCTGGCACCTGGTTTGGTGCGACGTGGCTGCATCCAGCCTTCACCAACCTCTCGGAGCAGGGGGGCTCAGCATGGGGGTGGCTACAGGGGGGCCTCTGGTCCCCTGGGCTCCAGAAATTGGAGCCCACATGGCTGTGTGGCATTGGATGCCAAGACATAGTTTGTGCCAGACATGGTGCCACGCAAGCAACTTGTGTCTCTTTGACCTCCGTCCCAACTCAGCCACTCCACAGGATGGAGCAGGGCAAAGGCACCTCCTCAAAAGCCAGGGGGGAACAAGGACATGCAGGGAGGCAGCCTGGGACAGCCCCCAGCCCTGCCCAGCAGCCCGTGGAGGGTGGGCTGAGCTGGGCATCGCACCCAGGCTGGGCTCTTCTGGACCAAATAGTTGGCAGGGAGTTTCATGCCGTGGCTGTCTCTAATTGCCACTGGGCTCTTGTCCTCCAGCCTCCGCTGTCAGCGATGACAGCAATGTCATCGTGCCTTGGGCACCCACACGACATTGTTGACCTCGTTAGTGAAGCTCTCAGCTCATTGGTCAGTGGTGGGAGAGGGTTTCATTTGCAGCTGGAGTGCCCTGTTCTCCTCAAGCAATGATTCCTTTCAGGGGGGTCGTTCTCTCTCCAGCTGCCTCTGGGGTCCCAAGCCCCATGGGACTTTCTCCTCCTGCAGCAGGAGGATCTGAGCCTGGCTTGGGGTCCCTCTGGCCAGGGCTGAGTCCCCCGTCACACTTCTCAGCACCCTAAATTGGATGTTTTCTCCATCTGAGTGGGCAGGAAGCACCCAGCCTCGCTGCAGGAGCCCTCACCCTGCACGGCAGTTTTGGTTCAGGTTTTTTGCATTCTCCCTTTTGGGCTGGCTGGGTTCGGTTGAAAGCTGAGGTCACTGCCGGTGTGTTTTCACTTCCTCCAGCGGTTCCCCAAACAGTGTCGCAGGTCCATGCTGGGCATGGACACTGCAGCTCCTACCCCGAGCTGCTGTTTTAGTTAGTAGGGAGAAATTTCTCCTGTGAGCTTGAGCCCAGTTAGTGCCTTTCACCTCCTACCAAACCTCCCCTCTTCCTTTCTTCCCACTGTAGCTGCTGGCACCTGGCACTGTCTGCCCAATAACCTCACTGGGTGACTTCCCCCCTACTCGTGGCTCCATCCTCTGTCTTTTCCCGGTGGCTTATGCCCTGCCTGCCCCGGGACCCACATCAGCCCCCCTGTTCCCTTTACAGAACTCTCAGGTGTCCGGCGCTTCAGCGGGCGCAGCCTCAACTACAGCACCCTGCTGCTGGAGGACGACCAGGGCATCCTCTACGTGGGCGCCAGGGGAGCCATCTTCGCCCTCAACTCCAGCGATGTGGCCAACGGCTCCCACCGCACGGTGAGCCCAGCCTCTGCCCACCACCGCCTGCTTGTCCCCTCCTGTCCTGTGCTGCTCGGGTCCTTGCCCAAATCGTCACCACCCTGTCCCTGCTCAGGCTCCTGCTTGCCATCTCAGGTCTTGCCTGGAGGTGCTGTCCCCAACTTTGTCCCCAGCTCTGTCCCCAGCTCCCCTGTGGGTGCCTGGTCCTTCTCCTCCGCCAGGCAGCATGGGGACAGTGGTGGGAGATGTTCCCAGGTTCAGAGCTGCCTGGTACAGGGACACCCTGGCAGGACAAGGGGCGGAGGGGGAAGCACACCCCTTTGCTTCCCCAGGAAGGACACCTCAAAATCATCCAGGCTTCTGCAGGTGCTCTGGGGTTTCTGCCCACAGGTCAGGGTGTGGGACCGCTCTTGCCCTGGGCTGGAGCGATGTGGGCAGGGTGCCATCTCCTGCTCTAAGCAGCTGTCCCCTCTCTAAATAGAAGAGAGTTTTAGTATCTCGAATGGCTCTGGCAGAGGTTGGAGCCTGCAGTGATGGGGGACCCTGTGGTGATGGGAGGTCACACAGTGACAGTCCATCTTCCCCTTGCAGATCCACTGGGAAGCCTCTCCGGAGAAGCAGATGGACTGCCTACAGAAGGGCAAAAACAACAAGGTAGAGCCGGTGGGGAGTGCTGGGGGGGCCGCCACCACTTTCCCCAGGTGGTAACACCTGTCCTCCCTCTCTGCAGACTGAGTGCTTCAACCACGTGCGGTTCCTGCAGCGGCTGAACAGCACCCACCTCTACGCCTGCGGCACCTACGCCTTCCACCCGCTCTGCGCCACCATCGTGAGTACTGCTTGGCCCCATGGCTGTCACCTGTCCCCTGCCACCGTGTCACGCCAGGGTGACACAGCCCCTGTCCTCTCCCACCACCTCCATCCTCAGCCCCACTCCGTTTCTGTCCCTGTCCCAGCCCTTTCCAAGCTCAGGGGTGAGTGACCCCCAGGCTGGGGTGGGTCAGTTTGGGGACAGCCACTGTGATGCAGATGCACAAAATCTCCACTCTGGTGCTGGGGCTGAACTCTGACCCCATAGCAAGATGGCTGGGGGTGGCTGTGGGGGGAACAGGTGGGGGTGTGGGACATGCCCGCACTAGAGCTGGTCCCCAGCCCCTGCTGTTGCAGGGTCCCTTCCCAAAGCAGGGGCTGCAGACTGGCTGGTGGCCAGTGGCATGCCCAGGAAAGGTGATGGTGGCAGGGAGGGTGACGGTGGTGGGGCTGACTCAGCAGCTCCTGCCCAGCAATTTCCTGTGCTGGGGGTCCCCATGTGGCCGTGACTCACAGTAGAGCAACCAGGGGCAGCCACGTCCCCCAGCAGTGGGACTTTCACCCCTGTGTAGTGGCTTCTCAGTGACTCAGGCGCCCTTTGCCCACCTCCCTCCCTGAGCTGGGGGACTAAGGGGCCTGGAGCCATTTCCCCAGTGTGGCTGGGGAGCCCCAGAGGGGTTGTGCCCATTCCCATGGCTGTGCCACCTGTCCTGTTTGGCCATAGCATGCCCTGGGAATCTGGCAGAGGTGCTGCAAAGCTGGAAGGGCCTCGTCATTATTTGACATGCTTTGAACTGCAAACCCCAAAGAAAATAACTCCTGCCATGACAGGGATGTCCCCTGGGGGGACCCAACTGGGCTGGGCAGCATCTGCTGGCCAGGTACAGCCTGGAATGTCGTCTGCGCTGGCTCCTGCCTAGTGCCCACACGATTCCAAAGTGGGGAGTCAGGGCTCCTTTTCTCCCCTGCACCCCCTCCCTGCCGTTGGCTGGAGACTCTGTGTGTCCGTGTGGTTTCTGACCAGCTGGAGGGTGCCGGGGGACTTTGTATTGCCTGGACAATGACACAGACATGGGCATCTCTTTGTCCCCACTAGCAGCCTCTGCAGAGAGCCTGGAGCTGGCAGGTGAGGCAGGTCTGTCTCGTCCTGTCTAACCCTGTCCCCTGTCCCCCCTCAAGGATGCTGACAGGTTCATGTTGCCATCCCACTTTGAGGAAGGCAAGGAGAAATGCCCATACGACCCTGCCCGTGGCTACACTGGCCTCATCGTGGGTAAGCAGCACCTTTCTCAGGGCTGGCGGGGACATGTGGGATGCCACCGACCCTGGTCCTATCCCAAGCATCCACATGGGGGGGTCCCCAGCTGGTTGGGCTCTGCATGCTGGGGCTTAGCAAGCCAGGACCTGGTCCTCCTCTTCCTCCTTCTCTGCCTGGGGCATGGGTATGCTGGTGGCTTTTGGGGCTCTCCCCACTGTCCCCAGGGTGCGGGGCCATGCTGACAGGTGTCTGCTCTGCCCAGACGGCGGCCTGTACACGGCCACGCGCTATGAGTTTCGGAGCCTCCCCGACATCCGGAGGAACCTGCACCAGCGGCCTCTGAAGACAGAGGAGTCCCCGCTGCACTGGCTGAACGGTGAGACATCCCCGTCCCTCTCCCAGGACCAGTGTCATGGGCCGTGAGATGCTGTGGATCACCTTGGGGAGGGTGGAGGGTGGCCCTGGGGTCCTTTGTAGTTTGCCATGAGAGGAAACTGAGGCAGGGAGGGAATCCCCCATCCCGTGGCAGGTCCCTGATCTCTGCCTTTCGCTCTGTGTTCCCCAGATGCTGAGTTCGTGACCTCTGTGTTGGTCCGGGAAAGCAAGGACAGCCCTGTGGGTGACGATGACAAAATCTACTACTTCTTCACGGAGCGGGCAGGCGAGGAGACCACATCCTTCTTTGACAAGAGCCAGGTGGCCCGAGTGGCCAGGGTGGCCCGTGTCTGCAAGGTAGGCATGTCCCTAGCCACAGGGAGCCAAGTGCTGCTCCTCCCGGCAGCAGGAGTTGTGTGCCTGCACCTTGGGGGAAACCAAGGCATGGGCAGAGGGGGACATGCAACCCCACCAGCCCATGCAGAAACGCTCCCTGCGCCCTCCCAGAGTGACGTAGGGGGGAAGAAGATCCTGCAGCGCAAGTGGACGTCCTTCATGAAGGCACGCCTGGTCTGCTACATCCCCTACTACGAGGTGCTGCGCAGCGTCTGCAGCCTGGACGGGGGCGGCTGGGCCAGCACTGTCTTCTATGCTGCCTTCACCCTCTCGGCGCAGTGGTGAGCAGGGCAGAGCTCAAAACGGCTGGGGCTAAGAGTCTGCAGTGTAGAGGGGACTGGAGATCCTCAAGGGGATGTGCAGGCGGGCGATGAGCACCTGGGGGTGCAATGGTGGGGAGCACCCGAGTGTCTGCCTGGGCTCAGGCAGGGCTCTGCCCCCCAGGAGGACCATGGAGGCCTCGGCCGTGTGCCGCTACAGCATCTCAGCGGTGCAGCGTGCCTTCGAGGGCCCCTACATGGAGTACCAGGACTCGGCTCGCAAGTGGTCCCGCTATGACGGCGTGGTGCCTGAGCCCCGGCCCGGCTCTGTGAGTGCCCAGGGATGCAGAGCTGGGGGGGTAGGGAGCAGTCGCATCCCCCTCTGATCCCCCATCTCCCCTGGGCAGTGCATCACG
Source organism: Pampusana beccarii (assembly GCA_013399365.1). Classification (NCBI taxonomy): domain Eukaryota; kingdom Metazoa; phylum Chordata; class Aves; order Columbiformes; family Columbidae; genus Pampusana; species Pampusana beccarii. The sequence goes on from VWYH01009690.1 coordinate 893,200, forward strand.
GACCGCTCCCGCAGGAAGGGTTACAACTCCTCGCAGGACCTGCCCAACAGCGTCCTGGACTTTGTCAAGCTGCACCCGCTGATGTTCGAGGAGGTGAAGCCGACGGGCGGGGGGCCACTGTTGGTGAAAAAGAACGTGGCCTACAGCCGGCTGGCCGTGGACAGGGTGCAGGCTCTGGATAGCCATTCCTACGATGTGCTCTTCATGGGGACAGGTGAGCATGGGATGAGTTTCCTGGGTCTCTGCTGGGCAGGGGGAACACCCCACACTCCCTCTTGATCCCCCGGCTCTGCTCTTCAGGGGACGGCTGGATCCACAAGGCTGTGGTGGTGGGTTCCAGCATCCACATCGTGGAGGAGGTGCAGGTGTTCAGGGACCCACAGCCCGTGGAGAGCCTGGTGATCTCCCACGCCCAGGTGAGGAGTGGAAAAGTCATAGAATCATAGAATAATTTGGGTTGGAAGGGACCTTCAGAGGTCATCTAGTCCAACCCCCCTGCAATGAGCAGGGACATCTTTAACTAGATCAGGTTGCTCGGAAGTGGGGGGACACCATGCACAGGGCATGTTTGTGCTGTGGAGCTGCCGTTGGGGTGTTTGGGGGTGGGAGGGACACAACTCCTGGGTCAGTCCAGCTTGGGATACATGCCAAAGCCCCATGGAGCAACCTGGGGGTCAGGCACCAGTCGGGCCACCACCTCCTTGACATATGCCAGCCACAGCTGTCAGCACCAATTGGAGCTGGAGGCCTGGCCCCATGCACCCCACCAAGGCAGAACTGTTCTGTGTGGCTGGGAGGATCTCTGGGCACCATGGGGTACCCCACAGCCCAGCCACCCCATGCTGAGCCAGCCCTTTTCCCCCAGCGGAGCCTGTATGTGGGGGCAGCCAGTGGGGTCCTGCAGGTGCCCCTGTCCTCCTGCGACAGGTACATCTCCTGCTACGACTGCATCCTCGCCCGGGACCCCTACTGTGCCTGGGACGGCTGGGGCTGCCGCACCATCGCCACTGCTGACAGGTAGAGACGGGCTGCCTGTCCCTAGGAGGGGTCCCACCAGCCTCCCACCTGCCCCATCCCATGCTGCTGCATGTCACCCCATGGCATGGTCACCCCAATGCCACCCACAAGAGTCTGGTATCCAGCAGCAGGTCTGCCAGTGGCTGTGACCCTGTCAGGGTGGGCTCAGCTGGGGCTGCATGGCTGAAGCCCCCCGTGTCTTGCAGGACGGGGCTGGTGCAGGACATTCAGAGCGGCAACAAGGGATGCCGGAGCAGCTCCGGGCGGGGTAAGTCCATAGAATAGAATCATAGAACCATTTTGGTTGGAAGAGACCCTCAAGCACATCAGGTCCAACTGTTAACCCAACCCTGGCACTAAACCACATCCCTAAGAACCTCATCTCTGCATCTTTTAAACACCTCCAGGGATGGTGGCTCCATCACTGCCCTGGGTAGCCTATTCCAATGCCTGACAACTCTTTCCATTAAGAAATTTTCCTAATATCCAATCTAAACCTCCGCTGGTGCAACTGTGGCCATTTCCTTTCATCCTGTCACTTGCTATATATCCTGTGCCACGCCTCGGGACCACAGGGGATGCCAGTGTCCCTTAGGTTGTCCAGGCCAGGTACAAGGCGCTGTGTGTCCCTGCAGGCTCCCTGCTGTGGAAGAACCGGACGGTGCTGCGGGGGGATGACGTGCTGCTGCCCTGCGACCAGCGTTCCAACCTGGCCCGGGCCATCTGGCTGCTGAATGGCAGCGAGGTGCCGGCCGCAGGGCAAGACCGACTGCGTGTCGGGGTGGACGGGCTGCTGGTGACAGACACGCAGCTCCAGCACAGCGGCGAGTACCGCTGCTACGGGGAGGAGCGGGGACTGCAGACGCTGCTGGCTGCTTACAGCCTCACCGTGCTGCCTGAGCTGCCTCGTGGTCCCACGGCCGCCCCACGGCCCCATGCTGCCAGCCAGGCGGCCGGTGACATGAAGGTGGCCTATGTGTCCGCCATCGTCGCCTTGGTAGTGCTGTGTGCCGTGCTCAGCACCGTCCTCCTCTACGTCTCCTGTCTGGAGAAGCGCAAGGGCAAGTATGTGCTGGGGGAACCGCGGCCGGCCAGTGTGGAGCTGCAGACTGTCTCAGCCAACTGCCTGCGCAAGGGCCACCGGGAGGAGGAGGAGGAGGATGAAGAAGGGCTCGCCTACCCCGACGGCTGCCTGCGGATCATTCCCGGCGAGGCACCCACGGCTGCCACCTCCCCGGTGAAGGAGCTGCCAGTCGCCGTGCCCCCACTGCCGCCGCCGCCACCGCTGCCGGCCGAGCTCACCAACGGTGTGGGGGCTCTGCCCAGCGTCCTGCGCAAGATGAACGGCAACAGCTACATGTTACTGCAGCAGCAGGAGGAGCCGCTGGCCTCCCCACTCTACAGCGCGTCCTTCACCGAGGAGCTCAGCAAGATCCTGGAGAAGCGGAAACACACGCAGCTGGTGGAGAAGCTGGACGAGAGCTCCGTGTAGGGGCTGGGGGGGGGTCCTGCCCGTGGGACCCCCCTCCCTCCGGCCCCTTTTCCCACGCCCTGCCAGCAGTGTTACAAGACTTGGGCAAAACTACCTCCCGGATGGCAGAGCCGGGCTGGGCCTGGGCTCAGCCATTCCTTCAGCTTTTCACTCACTTTTGAGACTCACTGTACAGAAAAAAAAAAGAAGAAAAGAATCTATTTAAATTTGGGAGCTCTATTTATGTATAAAAACCCACCGATGGCGGCCACAAGCTGGAGGCAGGAGCTGGCACCTGGCTGAAGGTGGACACCGGGGGGAGGGAGAGTTTCTGTCTGTCTGTCCATCCAGGTGTGAGACACTGTTGTGGACGCGTGGACTCGGGCAGCCCTGCTGGGCATCCCTCAGTGTGCTGGAGCCGGATGGCTGCTGAGAGGTGGGTGAGGACTGGGGGCTACCCCAGGTGCCTGCGCCTCTCGCAGGGCGCGGGGTCCGTTCCCGGCATGGGGCAGGGGGGGTTCCCACAGCTGCAGGAATGGGGCTGCAGACACATGTGGGAGGTGGCCGCAGTGGCTGCCAGCCCCTGCCCACTCCCCCATGTCTGCCCCCCAGGGTTTCCTTTCAGGAAGAGGATGGTTCGGCGAGGGATGGAGCTGGGGTGCGAAGCCCATGTCCCAAATGCCCTGGAGCAGCTGTTGGAGTGGCGTGTGCCCACTGCAAGGGGACCCCAGGTGAAATGCGGGGCTAGGCGCCTGGGGAGGTGGTACCCCCAGGGCCCTCAACCCTGACAGGGCTCTGCTGGTTCTCCTCAGGGCACTGCAGGGGAAGAGCAGGACGCAGCAGCAGCCGGCAGCAAGATGCACCAGCAGCAGAGGCAGCAGCCACCACTGTGCCATGCAGCATGGTGAGGGACCAGCACAGCACCCACATCTCCCCAGCATCCGCAGTGGCCATGGCCCCACATTTCTGCTCTCCCGTGTGGTGCCGTTGGAGACTGGGGGTTCAGGCACAGCCCTGTCACCTGTGGGACAACACAAGAGGGGGAACATCCTCACATAGACCTGGACCAGGGCCTGGCTCCCTCTGGGACCTCTTGCTCTTCATGGCACTTTCCAGGGGCAACCACTGTCCCTAAATCCCCCCAACTACCTCTGCTCCTGCCGCCTCCTGAGGGAACCCGAGGGACTGTGGTGACAAGAACGTGTTGTGCCCTGGGGACAGGATGGTGACAACAGGACAGACGTGCTGGGGGCTGTGTGTGTGTGTCCCCACCATGTTTTTTGCCAGGATCAGGACATCACCTGGAGCTCAGCCCTGCCAGGGGGGCAGCAGCCCCAGGGGTCCATAACAGCAGGAGCCCAGACCCTTCTCCCCCAGAAGAGCAAGGCTTAGTGGGAAAAGCCAAGAGCCAGACCCCTGGGCTCCCCTGTCCTGCCCCCACCCTCATTTTTGCTGCTGGGGGGATGAGCCACCCCCAAGCACAGCTGTCCCCAAGAAGGGGCATCACCCTCTGTGTGTGGCACCCCTTGTGTGCAGCCTCATGTGCCCCCAGCAATAAATGCGGCTCTGTCTGGACACGTAGTGGCTGCATCTCTCTGTGGATGTGGGACAGCGGGAGGAAAGATGGACGTGGATGCACAAGGTGGGGGGCAGAGGCTTTATTGGGGCTGCAGCCGCGGGCCCTGGATGGTGAGGGCGGAGGGTTTGTTGGTGAGCGGGTGCCACTGGCCCTGCACGCTGGGGTTGTCGCTGTGGAAGGGCTTGCGGATGCGGATGATGTCCAGGCCGGACTGGCCGGCCAGCTTGGTGGCCAATTGCACGATCTCCTCACTTGTCTTGCTGGCGATCAGCTCCTCCCGCACCGTCCCGTTCACTGCGGCAGAGCAGAGGGATCAGGCCGGTGTCCCCCCACCCTGCAGCCCCCCGGGGTGTGGCTGCTGCTCCCCTGCCCGCAGGGCAGCTGGCCCAGCCCTGCCTGTTGCTGGGCAGCAGCAGCGCGGAGCCGTGCAGGGCCGGTCCCCATCCTGCTCCCCAAGCCCCCAGCTCCTGCACTCACGGTACTCGGCCAGCAGCGCGGGGGCCAGCCCGGGGCGGGGGCTGACGTACAAGACCACATCGGGGTGCTGCCGGGCGAAGTCCAGCGCTGCCTCTTCCACGAACTGCCTGAGGGGTGGTGACGTCAGCGCGGTCAGAGGTCACCACAAGCAGGGCAAAGGTCATGGATGGGGTCACTCCTGCTCGGGGCGCTGCCCACGGGAGGGGTCACAGCGCAGAGGGCGGGGCTGTGCCGCCTGCAGGTCAGGGGTCAGCAGCGCCACCACCAGGGGTCACAGCCCCTCCCCTGCCTCCCCGTGCGGGTCAGAGACCAGCAGCACCTTCCCTACGCACACAGGTCAGAGGTCACCACAGCTTCTCGTGGGCCCCTCCCTCAGCAGGTCAGAGGTCAGGGGTCACCAGGCCACTCCCTCCCCGTCCCCGGCGGTCGGGGGTAGCAGTCGGGGTGACTCCAGCGGTACCTGGCGCCGCGGGAGTCGGCCGCGGTGGGGCAGAAGAGGAGCTGGAGGCGCTGGAGCTGCCGCACGTAGCGTCCCACGCCGTTGTGCAGGACGGCGGTCAGGAACCGGCTGGAGGACCCGCGGGCCGTCATGGTGCCGCCCTCACCCGGATCCGGAACCGCGCGGGGAGAGGGAAAACATCCGCTTCCGGCTTCTCCCGGATGTGACGCGCCGAGCGCGGCAGCGGCGGGGCTGGGCAATGGCTGCGTCCGTGGGGCTCCACGTGAGCGGGGCGGCCTGAGCGCCGCGGGGCCGGGGGCCGGGG
>VWYH01009692.1:8760-44798 GCA_013399365.1 Pampusana beccarii
ATCTGGGTGTTCCTGCTCCGGGGGGATTGCACTGGGTGAGCTTTCGAGGTCCCTTCCAGTCCCTGACATTCTGGGATTCTGTGATTTGTGCTGGCTTTCCAAGTGGTTTGATGTGTAGGTCCAAACTGACCGCGCAGGGCAGATTTCCTGGAGCTGCCCTGTGCTGCTGGCAGGGCTGTCCGTCCCAGGCTGTCCGTCCGTCCATCCCCCGCTGGGCTCTGTGCTGCCCGGGGCTCCTGGCCCTGCCGGCCTCACCTTGGCTCTGCCCCACAGGTCGCTGTTGCTGATGGGGCTGCATGAGCTGCTGGTCTCGGTGCAGAAGGGCGGCATCCCCTGTGTGCTGCTGGGCAGGGGCTGGCTGACAGTGGCTGTGAAGCATAGCTTAACTTTTCTTGCTTCTAATCTGCATTTCTTGGTTGTGGTTTCACAATAATGCCAAAAACGCCCAAACAAACAAAAGAAAAACACACCTAAAAATCCTCAACCAAACAAAATCACCACCACCGGATTGGGGGGGGGGGGGGGGAGGGGAAAGACCAACCAAAAATCCCAAACAAAACTACCACCAAAACCCCAAACAAACAAAACCCCCAAACAACACCGTATTGACTTTACAAGCAACCAAGGAAAAAACCACCACTACAAAAATCTGGTCAGTTCACTGTCTGCTTGGCTCCCTGAGCCAGCTCAGTCTGCAAACAGGGAAAATGCACAAGTGCAGTGGTGCTGGGAGTGCTGCTGAAAGGAGAACTCTTCCCCATGTAGTTCTGAGAGAGCTGCCTGAGAAACTTTCTGGTGGCTTTTCTATCCTGAATCTTTGGGACAAACCTAGATTGGGGAGTGATGTGTGTGTGTATTGACTTTACAAGGGTTTGAAATGCGTTAGGGCCTACATACCCTAATGCTGTAGGTTGGCACCTGTGTGCAATGTTATAGTGAAACTCCAAAGTGATATTGGGTTGAAGTTAGCGATGCACCGAGGCTCAGCCAGTCCTGAAATCACTTCAGGTGCAGTGCCCTCTTCAGCAGTCACTCACATTTTTCACCTACCAGTTTTGAGTAGTGCATGCTGTAGGAGACATACTGTATGAATGTAGAAAGAGCCTGACTTTTTGTCTTCTGAGGTAACTAAGATTTTCCTGACAGTTTCTTGGTTTGTATTTTTAACTACTAGGGAGCTGAAAAAGAGAGCAAGGTGTGAATTGGAGCCGTTGCTTATATCCTAGAATCCCCGAATGGTTTGGGTTGGAAAGGACCTTAAAGCTCATCCAGTTCCACCCTCCTCCATGTGCAGGGACACCTTCCAGCAGCCCACGTTGCTCAGAGCCCCGTCCAGCCCGGCCCTGCCCGCTGCAGGGATGGGATGAGAGCTGCTCTGGGCAGCCTGTGCCAGGGCTCACACCTCACGGCGTGAGCTTCTTCCTGATGTCTGACCTAAACCTCCCCTCTTTCAGTTTAAAGGCCTTACCCTTTGTCCTATTGCTACACACCCTTGTAAAAAGTCCCTCTCCAGCTTTCTCGTAGGTCCCCTTTGGGTGCTGGAAGGTTCCTCACCCGTCCCCATGGGGAGCTCCGTGCACTCCAGCTGGTCACAGAGGGTGACACCCCCTTCTTCTCTCCCCTGCCTGTCCTTCCTAAAGAGCTGGACTCCTTCCATTCCAACGTGCCAGTCATGGGAGCCGTCCCACCGCGTCTCCGCCGTGCCAGGCAGGTCAGAGCCCTGCAGGCGTGCGCACATCTCCAGCTCCTCCGGTTTATTCCCCATGCTGCGTGTGTTTGCTCAGAGGCACCGAAGTTGGGCCCCGATGCAGCGGAGGCGCTGGCTGGGCTGGCTGGAATTGCTTTGTGCTGCTGCTCTCAGGTGCGCTCCTGCTGACCTGGGTCCTGCTGCAGGCACTGGCATCAAACTGGGAGGAGTGGGATGCATTGAGGTTGCAAATAGCACAGTTCTATGAGGTTTTTGTTTGTCTTTTGAGCCAAAGATGTCACGTAAGAAAGAGCATCTTTCCTGCAGCGTGGTGCAAGCAGAAGTTGTGTGAGGTGGAGTCACTTCTCAAGTTTAAGTATCTCAAATGGGTTCCTAACTGAAACTTACTGTAATATTTTTTTTTAAGCAAGCTTGCAGCTATATTAAAAACAAAAAACAACCAACAAAACCAAACCAAAAACCAACCAGCTGTTGGGATGTTTTCTAGGTCTTCCAGTGTATGACAGACACAGCCTCAGACTTGTCATGGACATTTCTACTAATTATGTGTCTTTCATTTTTTTCTTCCTTGCCCCCCAGGTGTTATTTGGACTGTAGCATAGAGGCACTATGTACTCGGAGTGGAGATCCTTGCATCTCGTCATTCAGAATGATCAGGGTAACACCAGCGTGCTTCACAGCTATCCTGAAAATGTGGGGAGAGAAGTGGCAAACGCAGTGGTGCGTCCTCTTGGACAAGCTTTAATTGCATCATCCGTTGGAAGTGAGAGTTTATTAAAAACAGACAAAGAAGTAAGTGCATTTCCTTAGAGATCATAGCTTCCCTCATGCTAGAATGACCAAGATTTTCTGTAGTCTCTTTTATTTTTCTCTCTTTAATAGACCAAGCTTTATGAAGTGTGCTATAGTTTTAGGTTAATAATCTACATAAGGCTTCTGTTAACATCTAGTTCATGGAACAGTGTACTTCATGACCTAGTAGGTGTTTATTTGAGCTACTGTATCAAGAACTTCAGGCTAAAGAAAAAAAGGCAATTTAGCAGTTAACACAGAAAACCTTTCTAATTACCTCCATTATTGAAGCAACAGTATGTGACTTTTTAAAAAAGGCTTTGTATAGTACAAGTACTTACTAGAATTCAAAGATCTTCCGTTACCCCATTACGGCCCTTATGTGTTCTGAAGAGTTCTCTCTACAGACTGGACTAAAGAGATTCAGGATTTAGAGTGTTTTGCCATTTATTCATAATCTTTATGATGTCATGATATACGAATTAATGACATGGTGTTTTCTTGTAGTCTGTGTTAAATACAACAGCCTGTACCACATAACTCCTGTTACTTTGTTGAATTAGAACCGCTGTGCTCTGACCACTGTTCACTTGCTAATATTTGTTTTGAATAATTTCTGCTTTGTGTTCGGTCAGGTAAAATGGACTATGGAGGTGGTTTGCTATGGACTGACCCTCCCTCTGGATGGCGATACTGTGAAATACTGTGTCGATGTGTATACAGATTGGATTATGGCTCTTGTCTTACCTAAGGACTCCATTCCTTTACCAGTCATTAAGGAACCAAACCTTTATGTTCAAAGCATTCTCAAACATCTCCAAAACCTCTTTGTACCAAGGTGAGTGTCAGGGCTGGGAGGCTCAGTTGTTTGAAGCCGTAGCCAGCAGGTGCCTGTCCAGGGGCCCTGCTGGGCCGTGGGGGCTCTTCATTACAACACGACTGCTGTCGTTCCAACATTGGGAAGAAGGTGCTGCTCCAAACCCGTTTTTGTAATTTCCAGTAGCAAATTGAGTTGTTGCTGCTGTCTTTAGATAATTAGAATTACAGATCATTCCTAGACTTGAATGGTTACTGTTCTAAGTACTTCAAGAACCATCTCTATTGGACTGGCGGGCAGGGGGAAAGGTTAAATAGCATCACAGCGTGACCACGTGCTTGGTATTGTGTAGAACTGAGAGAACTAAGAGCGCATCGTGGCAGTGCCTGCTTTGTTTACTCGAGACTCGAGCACATTTCTCATGTGCCGGAGGGTCTTGCGGGAAGAGACTGCTTTGTCCTGCATCTCGCTGCCTGTTAAATGGGCGCGATGATCCGGCCTTGTCCTGGGAGTTTGGAGCAGTGCTTGCCGTCTGACAGCCTGGTGTTGCACAAGGCATCCCCAGATGATCGTGTCCATGTTTCAAGGTCTTGGACAAAGTTATATTGTCAGAGTGCTCAAACATCATCCTTCGTTTATCATTCATGACAAGTTTACCTGCTGCTGTTGAACGCACGTGTTGGGTGAGTCAGAGATTATTTAATGGTGCCCTGTGAAACAACACTTAAATATTAGCTACCTGCAATGGCTTCAGGGCAATGCTTAGTATATAAGTACCAGATGATCTGCTTTTACCAGTATTCATCATGTATTGAGGCAAGTGACCCTCAAAATGCTCTGCTGTACTTGGATCACTTAACGTTACCTGAAGGCTTTGTTAGTAAAGGGCTTTGAATAGAAACTCATACAAATTCAGACAGGGAGTTCATGGGTATTAATTGATTATTTCAACGTCTACCCCCTAACCGTAATTGTCATTGCTCATAACTTGTAGTGAAAAAGGCATTTTAATTCCCATTAAAGGATGGTCAGGCCAATGGCACAAATCTGAGGAAAGCATGCTTCTGGATTTAACTTCTGTAGAAGGTTGTCTCTGAGCTTTACTACCCGCAGAGCAGAGTCTGCTGTCAGGCAGCCTGTATTCCCTTGGCACAGTAGAGAATGAATTCTTCACTGGTCCATCAACCAGTTGTTGCTCTGCTCCCTTGCCCGCTCTCCAGCCATCCCGGTTCCTGTGTGCTGTTGGCACAAGCTGCCGTTCTACCTTTGTGGAATTGTCATTGTCCATCGATGCTCGATGCAGGGTGGGAGACTGCACGTGATGGCTGGTGAATGAAATAATTAACATCCAGAGACTGGGAGGGCTCGAAAATCATTATTTTAAACATCTCTCTCCCCCTCCCCACCAGTATAACACATCTATTGTTTTTCTTTCAAAAGCCTCAGAGATGTATCTGAAACACTGTAATTTCATGGCTGCTGCTGTCAACACTTGCTGTTCAAATCTCTACTCTGTTGTCAAGAAAAAGAACTTAAAGTTCAAGGTTTGTCCCCCAGGGAGCTGTGTTCAGAATTCACTCCAGCAACAGGAAGACATTCTATAATGGAAATTCAGTGCAGAACTGAGTTGTGCACACTTTGCTTGAGTGGAAGCAAAGGCTCGTGTTCTTATGTGCCTGTGCAGGGGAAGAGGAGAATAATTTCTGGTTTTACCTGGTTGATGCAGGTTGCTGGTGCTGCTGGGCTCCAGTCGAACGCTTACCCAGGAGCTCTTGTCGCAACCTGCATTGAACTGTCTCCTGGAGAAATCTCTTGTTCCTGTGTTGAAAATACTAAGCCTTTATTATAAGCCCGTGCCACATGTTGGGCTGTGATTGAAATAGCTTCTTTCCTCATCCTGGTTTCCTGGAAATTATGCAGCTGTTGGTTTGGCTACTCAGTGGTGGCCCAGAGCTGTAGTGAGGCTTTCAGACCCCGAGGAGGACGTATCATTGAGGTGTGAAATGGAGCAGCCTTCAGGGAGCAGTTCAACTTAAACAGCATCTCAGGAACACGTATACACCAAACTCAAAGCAGGTGTGTAGAGATCATTCCAGTTGGAGTGCTGAGCTGAATCAAAGGTTTACATGCATAGGCCTTGAAATAGTCCGGTGCTGAAAAGTAAGAACAGCGAAAGCTGAGTGAGGCGAGTTGCCGTTCCCCTGTGTGCCGGCCTGACGGGGGGTGCTTGCATCCTTCCCTCCAGCGCTCGCCTCCTGTCCACCCCGATGAAATGAACACTTCTTGATGTATTGGAGCAGTCCCCAGGCAAACCCCAGGCTTTCCATCTCCAGCAACCCTACGGTGTTCAGGAAGCCTCGCAGATTACCTGAGCAGCACCGGTGGTTACTGCTGTCAGGTAAAGTTTCAGTGCCGCAAACCCTTGTTGGAAGCGCAGAAAGAAAAGATGAGAACTCTCCCCCGCTGCCTCCCTTCCCCACGAGACTGAAATGTAGATACTGGGGTCTTCTGTGCAACTGAAACGTCTGGAATTGCTTGAGACCACGTTCCATGTGACTGTCCAAGTACCAGAGACACTTTTTGTAATAACTTGTGTTTCTCATATGAGATCATGAGAACAATTCTTGTTACAAATGAGCGTGGGAAGCAAAAGGCCAAGTTTGTAGAAATCTCGACATGAGCCTTCAAACTGTTGCAGCCAACATGTGCCATTCAGTTGACTCTGTGGACAAGAGGAACGGAGGGATGGACGGGGACTTGGAGCTGCCGTTACAGGATGAGCTCAGCCAAGTCCTGTTAGTCACCTTGCACTTGGTGCTCCTGCGTGTCAGCTCCCTTTTTATAAGTTCCCTAAAGTATTAGGGAAACAAGTCTTGAAACGGGCTTTGGGACTTCGAGCCTGTCAAGATTAAGAATATCTTTGGATTAAAGCATCTGCTCCATTGTGGCTCAGGGAAAGAACAGCGCTATAGCCAGGGCAGGGCGCTGACCTCTTGAGCTGTAACTAGGAGGCTGCAATTTTGCATTAGGTATTATCTTGTCTCTTTGTAATTGTTTCCAGTACTGTAAATCACATTTATTCTAGCAAGATAAGAGTTGATAGTATTTTTAAAGTGTGTCTCTCAATAAATGATCTCTGCAAAAAGCAGCTTTCTAGTGGATCAGCGTGTTCTGAGATGCTTACCGTGCAACATGCCTTGTGGGTTATACCACATTGCCAGTGTTCGGTAGGAATCGCGTAATACTGCTCAGTAGTACTGTGGAAGGTAGTTTTATTTTTTTGATTTTTGACATTCCTTCAGTAAGTGGTAGGAGGGATGAGGAAACAGCATACAAGTTGAAATATGGTTTGCATATGTTGTGTGCTCTAACACGTGATCTCCTCTTTCACCCTTTAAACTTCCGGGCTTCCTCAGCTTTGCTGACCAGTGTCCTCAGATCCTGTCCAGAACATTTCCCGTTATTTTTGTAGCTGTTCTGCCTCGTCCAAACTGACCGATGGGAGGAGAACATGCTGCTTGGTGCTGCTGCTGCAGCACCTCCTGTTAAGTGACTCAGCAGTGAGCGTGGAACTGCTTGTTGCTACATGGAAAATCTTGATAATATCAACTTGTTCCCTTCCATACTTATCCTCTTCCTTTAGTCTGGTTTTCATATTTAATGACACTTTTCTAGGTTGTGGTGTTTTGTTTGTTTTTTTCTAAATCTAAGGAGTTGGGGGTAAGAGTTGAATCTACATTTGGAAGCAAGAGGAGAACTAGGAAGAGTTAAATTAGTTTTCCATCAATATTTTCTCCCAATTTTGCCACTTTCCTTCTGAATTACATGTGTAGCAATTAATGATGTCTCAACCACATTCTCATTGCTTGGTCTAAGATATGTTCCGTTGGGATAATGGCTTGTGCTTGCTCCAGTGAGCGTTCACTCTGTGGCAGTGTCATATGTGTCGTGTAGAGAAGGATGTTACGGGACATGTTGTCCTCACTAAGGCGGAGTTGGGATGCTTAGAGACAGATTGAGGGTGCACAGAAGCATATTAGCTCATGTTCTTGCCTCTCGTTCAATAATATTGATGTTTGCTCTAGTAATTGCTCAAAGTTCAGATTATTGTGCTCATCGCTTTATAGTTCTTTTGTAGAGACTCAAGTTTTGCTGTCTTCCCTTGCAGGCCAGACCCAGGATCTAGTCAGATTAGATTGTGCTTGCAGGTTTTGAAAGCTGTCCAGAAACTGGCTCGCGAATCGACGACTATGGCAAGAGAAACCTGGGAGGTTTTGTTATTATTTCTTCTTCAGATCAATGACACTCTTCTGGCAGCTCCAACTGTGCAAGGTTTGTGTTCAACTTCCATTTGGTTCAATTACTGGAAATACCTTTGGCTCTGCTTGATGTTGAGCTGCGAAGGGGACGGGAGGAAGCCTGTTAAAAGCTCTTAATGGCCACCAGAGCACGAGAGCTCACTCCTAATTCTGCTGCAGTACTCTGAAATCAAGCATTGTCTGAAAAGACTGAAGGATTTGGAGCTGAGATTCCTGACTGTGTTTTTGCAGAGCAGTGACTGTACAGGAACAGTTCCTGGCGAACCGTTTCGGACAGTGTTGTTCTGTATTTGTTTCACTGAAACCCCTACGTGTCTCGCTGTTTGGCCTGCCTGCTGGAAAATAGTGGTGTCAGTTTACACCTATTAAAAAAAAAAAGACATCAATAGATGGATAGAGTGCAATAGAAGGTCATCTAAGATCAGTGAATTTTCAGTATCCCTTAGTGACACGTTTATGTGGCTGGGCTTTGTGTATTACGTTTCATGTTGTAAAAAGGCTAATTGGTTGTAGGAAGCAATCAGGAATCATTCAAATGAAAAGTTATGAAAAAAGTGAACTTATATATCTTTACACACTTAAACTGGATACTCTTTGTGGAGGTATTTGAAGTTATTTAGATTAAATACTCACCGAAGGCATGCTTTGTTTCTGTTATAAGGTGGCATTGCTGAGAATCTGGCTGAAAAATTAATTGGCGTGCTGTTCGAGGTGTGGTTACTGGCTTGTACGCGGTGCTTTCCAACACCACCCTACTGGAAAACTGCCAAAGAGATGGTGGCCAACTGGCGCCATCACCCCGCAGTGGTGGAGCAGTGGAGCAAGGTCATCTGCGCCCTTACCTCCAGGTAGGAGAGATCCCGTGGAGACGAACACGCGTGTGCGGGGACGATCGTGGTTCTACGTGGTTTTCTCTGGGCTTGCTTATTTGTGGAATGCGCAGCAATCCGAAAGTGAACGAGCAAAGCAAAGCCAGAGACCTTGCTGTGTCCTTGGCTTTTCCTGCTTGTGTGTGCGCGTTGTTCCGCAAGCAAAGGTCTGAATGGGATCGTCTCTGTTGTGGTGTCACCTCGGCACCTCTCTGATATTTAGCTCTTTGCAGTGTGTGTGTGCTCATCTCCAGCACTGTGACTCTTCATGTCCCATTAGGAACGAGCCATATCTCTTAGTGTGGTGTTATATTCTGTGTGTTTAATGGCAGTCGCCACCGTGATTCCCAGGCGCTTGTTGCTGTTGCGCGCTGCTGCGTGCGGTGAGGGGAGTCTCCATCCCCCAGCGCTGGGCTCTGTGTGCTCTGAAGCCTTTGAGGACAGATCTCAGCCTCTCGGAGGAAACCAGTCAGTTAACTGGTGAGGAGCAGGGCTCTGGGTCTCCTGGGACGTCAGTAACTGTTTTGATGAAAGTTCAAAGCCGTATTCCAATTGCTGCACTGTGAAGAATTCAAGAGTAGGCTGTTCTGCAAGGGTTTGTTTTAACTCGGAGAACTTCTGCTTTTGAATTACCTGTCAAAATTCCAAGCGGCATAGATTTTTGCAGGTTATGCAGCTACTTGTTAAACCTGTGGGAAATAAAGCTGCAATACAAGTTCTGCCTATTTCCCACGCTATTTCTTTAGCTATTTTTAGTTCATTAGATGCAGCGTTGCATAACGGAAAAGATTTTATGATTCACTGATCTGAAAAGAACAGCTCTGCCTCGAAACGCGCGTTGGTGTTGTGCTCCATGCACGATGCCCACGCTTTACCTTCCACTGTTGACTAACAGTTGTGTTGATGCGTAGTGATCTGCACGTCTTCCGTAGTGTTGTAGTCAATGTTCAATAATGTTGGTTGACGCCTAATACATAGAAAGTTGCACTCCTCTGAGGCTGGCTTTAAGTTCAGTGGTGTTTTAAGCTGCACTTTTAATACTTCACTGAAGCTCCAGCTTCAAACAGTTAGTGTTGTTTTAGTCAAGGGTTTTCCCAACTGGGTTATTAGCAATAAGCTGAAAGTGAACATCTCAACTTGAAAGTGTATGGAGAAAATTGTGTTTGGAAATCTGTACACAAATGCAGTGTTAATCTGTATCCGTGGCTATGACTCCATAGCAGGATGAAATGAGGGTCTATCTTGTGTTGCCCCACCAGTAGATACTTCTTTTACCCATCTGGGGTGCTTGAAGTCTACTTGAACTGTGTCAGATGTGTGGATTACAATTTATTTCTGGTTTTCAGTTGTTCTTGCAAATGTCCCAGATTTCAGTCCAGACTCAGCCATGTTCCTTGCAAATCTCATTTCTGGCAGCCCGTAAGGGCAGAGCTGTGCCGCAGTGCAGTCTGGTGTGGAGCAGAGATCACAGGATCACAGAATGTCAGGGGTTGGAAGGGACCTCGAAAGCTCATCCAGTGCAATCCCCCGGAGCAGGAACACCCAGCTGAGGTTACACGGAAGGTGTCCAGGCGGGTTTGAATGGCTGCACAGAAGGAGACTCCACAACCTCCCTGGGCAGCCTGGGCCAGGCTCTGGCACCCTCACCAGGAAGAAGTTTCTTCTCATATTNCTCCTCTTCTCCAAGCTCCAGAGCCCCAGCTCCCTCAGCCTTTCCTCACACGGCAGATGCTCCACTCCTTTCAGCATCTTTGTGTCTGGTGGAGATGGGGGGCAGGACTTTGGTGCTGGCTTTGGCAGAGCTGGGTAATTCCTCAGCAAATACCTGGGGGTGGTGCCTCTGGGGCACAAAACGCAGCCGTGTGGCTGGAGAGGAGTTACCACACGGCTGGAGAGGAGTTACCGCCTGCGCAGGGCTCTGCTTTGCACCTGAAGAAGCCCTCGTGTCCTGCAGCTCCTCTGTTTCTCCATCCAGACTAGTTACTATGATAGACTTTGCTTCCAAACACGCTTTGGGTGTATTTCGTGTTTGTTGTTTGAAAGCTGCTGGCGTGCCTCCGTCAGTGGAAGATGGTAATTCAGCCTATTGAACTCTTGGGTTAGGAGTCAGACGTACAGTTCTGCTCCTCTCCCCGTTCTCCCAGCTGCGGTGACTTTATCTCTGTAAAACTGTATGGCTTCATAAGTGAGCAACGATGAATGGGGCACTGCTTGTCCGTAGAAGCAAGTCTAAGCTTAGAAATAAGGATGTGGTAACTGAAGCAAGAAAGGATGCTGACAGTGAGTTTCACTTAGGGAAAGGCAAAAACTGATTCCTGGGAATGCCAGGATGTTGGGAAGGTGCAGCTTGGATCTCTTCTGTCCTTTCAGAGAATACCAAGAGCCTCTGGATGAGGGAAACTGATCTATAAGTTTGCAAAGCTGAGGCTGAAGCAGGGCCCAAATCAGACAGCGGTGGCTCAGGGAAGCTCGTGGGTGGTGGGTCAGGTAGTTACAGCACTTCTAGAGGGAGATCTCTGCTTCTGTGAGCCGTTATCCTCAGGAGGCTGCGGTCCTGGGAAGCCGTCCGCGGGTTTGCTCTTTGCTGTTCTGCAGCTCCCAGCTTCTGCCAAACGGAGTGCAGCTTCTGGGAGAGTTTGCTGCTCCGGGACTGCAAATCCCATGCTGCTTGGAGAATGGCTTTGAGTGCTGCTCAGTGCACTGGTGTAAATTGTAAGTCATCAGTAACTCGGAGTTTAGACCTGCAGCCTAATGTGACTTGCTGGCATCATTGGACACTTCAGCTAAAAAAGAGCGTTGAGGATAAGGGCTTAAATTACTTCTTTCTTTCTTTTTTTACATGACACCTGGCTGGTGAGGGGCTGGAGCACAAGTGTGATGGGAGCGGCTGAGGGAGCTGGGGGGTTCAGCTGGAGAACAGGAGCTGAGGGGAGACCTTCTGATCTCTGAACTGCCTGAAAGGAGCTTGGAGCCAGGGGGGTCGGGCTCTGCTCCCCAGGAACAAGCGCCAGGAGCAGAGGAAACGGCCTCAAGTTGCACCAGGNGGGTTATGGTTGGAGTGGATGATCCTGAGGGTCTGTTTCAGCTGAAATGATTCTATGATCCTATGATCCTGTGTCAGGTATGTACTGGTGTCAATTGGTCCTCCCCCCACCCCTGCAGCTGAACAGCTGGAGCTGCTGGGGGGCCTTGTGCCTCAGCAGCTCTGGGCTGTGCTGGGAGCTCTGGGCGGGCTCCAAGGCACATTGGACCCTTCAAAGCTTTAAGGGGGCTCAATGAGTGTCTAAAACGGAGATCTCTGGGACAACTTGTTGCTTGTGGGTTTGCCTGTGGTCTGCTGAGGCTCAAAAGCACTGTTCGGTCTTTGAGGAGAATTATTTGAATGACGGATCTGTCTGACTTGCTTTCTAGATTGCTGCGTTTTACATATGGACCTTCGTTTCCTCCATTTAAAATCCCCGATGAAGATGCTGGTCTGATTCCTCCTGAAATGGATAATGAGTGCGTTGCACAAACTTGGTTTCGCTTTTTACATATGCTGAGGTATTGTAATTACAGCCATGCATTGCTTGTATCCTTGCGTCATTTCTGTAACTTTGCATGACAAATGTAAAATATCTGTGGAGATTGCTAAAATTAAGCACCTGAATAGATGAAAGTGCCAGAGCCTCATTGTACCGGTGCCAGCAGCAGTTCAGGGTGAGGACGTGGATGGGCTGTTCAGCTTTGAACACTTTGACTCTTTCAGAACAGAAACTAGTTCATTTAATTAAGAACTTTTTAGTTATTTGGCATTTTGGAGGATCTGAAAAACAAGACTTCAATGCGATTTTGTTTCTCTGAGACAGCAAACAGGAAGAGCAGAACAATAGCTCTGAGAGATGTATACGGCTTCCATTTATTCTCCAGGGTGTCTATAGAAGATTATTTTAAAAATGGGTGTATCTTCTTGTTGTTATGAAGAAAACTGTACACTTAATTTTAACATCCATGGTACTCTTCCGAAATACACAACAGAACCAAGTGGAATGCTTGGTTTTAAAGATTTTTGGGAATGGCACTGTATTCATGTTCTGAATGGCCAGAATATTAAACTGTTCATAGAAAACATCATTTACCAATTAAAGCTAGATAAATTTTAGACTGTTTAAAATCTACTTCTTAACTAAAAAAACCTCCTGATTTTCCTTCATTTGTGATAGTAATGTCACAAGTTACTGTACTCTTCAAATCCAGGATTGCTGTCACAGGTTTTGTATCAGTCAGGAAAAATTGCTTAAGATTTTGTAATGCGCTCCCTTTCACTGTTTGCTGGCAGTATTTAAGTAATTTCTTACCTTTTGAGGATAAATTTAACAATGTAAGGACCTCTTAAACTGAGTTCAGAAGGCCTCATTAGTAATTGATACTACTGCAATGGTAAGATTATTTTATTAAATGTATGCTCTAGTTCATAGGATCTTAATAAAATTATTGAGTGTACTTGGGTAATGTTTGAAATGAAGACAATTAAGTACCGCCAACCCAGGAAGTGAAAACTGACTTCCTGTGATGGAGTAACAGCTAAAAATATATTGCGATTAGGTGCTGTTTTGTGGTGTTATTTAAATGGTTGAAACTGTTGTGTCTATAAGTATTTATAAAGTCCTAACAGCTGTTCTTCCACTGACTAAACCAGATTTTGCTCTTTTTGTGTGCAGTAATCCTGTGGATTTGAGTAACCCAGCCATTATTAGCTCTACCCCCAAATTTCAGGAGCAGTTTCTGAATGTGAGTGGGATGACTCAAGAACTGAATCAGTACCCCTGCCTTAAACACCTGCCGCAGATATTCTTCCGTGCCATGCGTGGGATCAGCTGTTTAGTGGATGCATTCCTAGGTAATGCTTTTGTCTAAGCTGTGGATAGCTAGGAATAGTAACTTAATCATTATTTTATTCTCTTTACATCTGTCCTCTCTGTAAATACACTGATAACAATTTATCACTTGCAAGTATATCCTGGAATTGATAGGAAAGGGACTTTGGATTGCTTTTAAATGACCATGTGTATACACAGCAAGATTCGAACGCCCAAGGTTGCAGATGGCCTTAGTTTTAAATGCAAAGCAAATAAATCAGTCTGAAGTCTAGGATGAAACCAGCCATCTCTTCCCCGAACAAGCTGCTTTCTCTGAGTCCGAACAGCACCGCAGGCATTTCATCCCAGTGTGTTGTGAGCACTGACCGCTCTGTCTGTGAACTTCATGGCAACAGCCGCCTGCAGTGCCAGTTTCTCTAGGGGTCCGGACCTTGACTGTCATCAGCTCACGCTGCAAGTGCGGGTTTCACTTGTTGTGCTGTTAGTGGGTGACGGGTGCTGCGCAGAGCAAAGCTGCGTTTCTTTGGGTCTGCTGGGAAGCCAGTGGCTCAAATTTGACTGAGGTTCAGTAGATGGGAGCACTGGCTCGTTTTAAGTAACAGCACCTGAAATCTAAAGCGTTATTATCTGTATGCTTCAGGCTTATTAAAAATTCTTCAGGGAGAAGGTGCTGTTGGGAGCTCTGAAGAGCTGCCTGTCTCCCACTGCTTTTTTGCTTAGATGTTCGCAAACGAGTGTTGTCCTGTGCCAGAAGTGTGAGCTGATACGGGACTGCAGGAGACTTGAGCACATACGTAAAACGTGTTCAGAAACACACGTGGAGTGAGACTGTCAGCTCTTACATGTTGTTTTTTGGAAAAAACCTGAATGGCTTAGTCCTTTTAAGCAAAGCACCTTAAGATCCTCCCGTCTCTCTGACTTATCCTTTTTACTAGAAATACGTTCTGTGGTTCTGTAAAAAAGACTTCAAGGAAAAGATTTATTGGTACTGTATTCCCCACTGCAAACAAGCTTTTGTCACTATAGATTTCACTTTCATAGAAATAGCTTTGTTTGAAAAGTTAGGAGGTGATGTAAAAGACCAAATGGTCATTTTTCTTAAGCTGTGATACTGAATCTTGAAACCTGTTGTGTCCACTCTGTTCTTCCAAATGTCTTGCTACTGATTTTAAGGAATGTTAATGATTGTGTTTTACTAATGCCAGATGTGAGATTTAAAATATTCAGTAGTCTGTCAAATAATATCATAATTCATTAAAGGAGGATTGTATATAGGTAATATATGGCCTAACCTTACAAAACCAATCTCCTTGTGTTACTCTGTCAAACTCTCTCTTCCTACTGATGATAACAGGATTTGACAGTCTGCACTGCAACAATTAATTAAAAAACCCCTCTAACTGAGCATTGGTAGAAGGTGTTCCTCTGAAGTCTCTTTTACTGGCTAAGCTGAATTAATTTTTATTTTAAAGCGAACAAAAAAACCCCAAACTTTAAAAAAACCCCGAATATTAAATATTGTATGTATTGAAGAAAAATGTACTATATACAATGTTTTTGTGAAAGTGTAGTTAGCAGTTAATTTTCAGTGAAAAGGCGGTTTGTAATGTACGATTTGTGAGGGGACGTGCTGCAGAGGGAGGTGCTGAGCAGCTGAGGGGGAGGGAGCGAGTCCTGGGCCCCACGGGTGCTCCGGGGATTTATCGGAGACTTTCAACCCGGTAACGGTGCGATGGACCTTTTTGAGTTCTGTGTCTGCTGCGTGAGACCCCGTCCCTGGGGCGGCAGGGATGCCTGCGCGCCTCCTCTGGGCGTGCTGGGGGCTGTGATTGTACGTGGGTTGGGCTGTGATTGTACGTGGGTTGGGCTGTGATTGTACGTGGGTTGGGCTGTGATTGTACATGGGTTGGGCTGTGACGGTGCCTGGAGTTGGGCTGTGACGGTCCCCAGGTTGGGGTGTGGCACTGCACGGCTTGGGCTGCGATTGTGCCCCGGTCGGGCTGTGGTTGTAGCCCAGTCGGGCTGTGGTTGTGCCCCGGTCGGGGTGTTCCGTGCTGTGCCGTGTAGCTGCGGGCCCCGCCGGCCCAGCCCTCCTGCCCGCAGCCCCGCTGTGTGCACGGGCTGTCCGTGGGATGTTGGCCCACCCGAGTTCAGAGGCGGAGGTGGCAGAGCACGCTGTGTTCCAGCACAGGACAGCTCGCCGTGAAATTAAATTCCAGCTGCAGGTGTGGATGTGGGGGTGCTCGGGCAGGCGCTGGAGCCGCAGTACAGACCCCTTCAGCTGGGCTGACGGGAGTTCTCGTTGTCTCCTACCCCAGTGCCAAAGCCTGTGGTTTTTATCTTGCCCTCCCTGATATGTTCCTGCTTTCTGTGTGCATTTGGCAAAATACTGCATCCTCTTTGCCAAAGCAGTGTACCAAACCAGTATATTTCATGGTACGTACTCTGCCCTCTGCACGGGGTGCAGCACTAATGCTGTAGCAGGAGTTGGTTTTGTGATGTGTTACAGAAAATACTTGCATGCTTTAATTACAGTTGTTAAAAAAGAAATTGTGTCAAATCTTATAGAATCGTAGAATCGCTTGGTTGGAAAAGACCTTTAAGATCAAGTCCAACGACTGACCCAACAGTGCCAAGTCCACCAAACCATGTCCTGAGAACCTCATGTCCGTCTGTCCAACCCTCCAGGGATGGTGACTCCAGCACTGCCCTGGGCAGCCTGTTCCAATGCCCCACAGCCCTTTGGGGAAGAAATTGTTCCCAGATCCAACCTCAACCTCCCCTTGCACAACTTGAGGCCGTTTCCTCTCATCCTACCCACACATCTTCAACCACACTGCAATTCTACTCTTAATTTTCCAAATGAGCCCAAGGCTGGTGGTATTCATTGAAATGGGAAGAGGTGGTGTTTGTCAGTTCAAGCTTTGCAGGTGGCTCATTGCTTCTGATTCTGACTGGGAAGAGTAGCTTTATACACCACGAGTATTTCCCTGAAGCTGAGTGAAGACTGAACTGATGTCCTGCTGCTGCCAGAAAAATTACAGCTTGCTCTGCTTTCTTACCCCGTCTCCTGTACTGACAGTGTTTGACTGTTCAGGAGATGATTCAGATCACAAAACCAGCAGAAAACTGCATGGTGTTTGGGTTTCATCTGGATTCAGTGAGTGAGCTAAGTTGGCTTTGAAGGGTCAGACATCCGAGATGTTTCGGAGCAGGGCACAGGAGGTGTGGTCAGGAAGGGCAAAGGTGAGAGGTGTCTGTTTTAGCAGGAATGAGCTGTTAATTGGCTTTGGCAAACGAGCCTTGGCCCTTTCACTCTGCCTGCCCCTGCACGTGGTGCTGCCGGGTGCCACGGCCCACGTTCTTAAGGTGTGAGGTTCTTCGGTGGGTTTTCATCATTTGCTTCGCCAATGTAAGCGGAGTTTTCTTTTGCTTGTACATTTATTTCCACTAATAGTAAGAGATGTTTTTCTTACTCCTGCTGTTTTGGGGGCGGGGGAAAGCCGGGCTGTGTACAGAAGGTGCTCGCTGACTGGGCTGCTGGGTCTGGGGCTGTGGAATTCACGCTGCAATCTCGCTGTTCCCCTGCAGGCATTTCCCGGCCCCGCTCGGACAGCGCGCCGCCCACGCCGGTCAACCGGCTGAGCATGCCCCAGAACACCGTCATCAACACCACCCCACCCCACAACCGGCGGCATCGGGCAGTGACCGTGAATAAAGCAACCATGAAAACCAGCACTGTAAGGTTTCATCTTCCGCAGCCGAGTAGTTGGCCCTTTGGATAGTTTCCTCGGTTAGGGGATGTCATTTCCTTGCTTCTAGGAGCTGATCTGTTCTTCTGTTCAAACAGGTAACGACTGCGCACGCGTCAAAGGTGCAGCACCAACCTTCCTCCACTTCTCCGCTCTCTAGCCCGAACCAGACAAGTTCGGAGCCACGGCCGCTACCAGCGCCTCGCAGGCCAAAGGTTAACAGCATCTTGAACCTCTTTGGATCGTGGTTATTTGATGCAGCATTTGTTCACTGTAAACTTCATAACGGAATAAACAGAGACAGCAGCATGACTGGTAAATATTACTGAAAAATATACATACCCTTTTTTCCTTGTTTTAGTGACGTTTCCTACCTGCAAGATTAACATATGCTTAATCAAAAAAAGAAATTCTGAAGTTCTGTGTTGTGGTTAACCCCTCCCAGCTGAGCCAGCACCTGTTATTATCCAAGCAGGTGTTTGGGGGCTTCAAAATTTAAAAAATCACTTTTTATTAATAAGCACTGCCTTGTTCTAACAAGTGTCACAGTCCCAATTATGCTACTGGGGAAAATGTTATTCAGTGAAAGAAATAATGTGGTAGAGTCCGCTTCCTAATTTGAAATCTGCTTGAGTATCTCTGCGTAACAGCAACTTTTTATAGTGACTCTTTAATATTTGAAAAATTGTCAAACATCATTCCAGCTACTGCACGAAGTGGGGCTTCTCCGTGTTTTTGGAGAGTGTTATGAAAACAGAAGTCCTTAAAATAGCAAGTGAAGTTGCTGCCTTTCGGTGATGGTTGCTGCGTGTTTCCATACATGACCTGATACCTTGGACTGAAAATCAGTCCATAACTGCTGGATTTTTGTCTCCTCTGCTTTGCTCAGCGGTAGAGGTTCGCTGGTTTGAGACACGATAGCGGTATTAGTGCTCTGCTCAGAGCGGCTTTTTAGCACTCTTCTTCCTTTTGGTGATAATATTCAGAAAATAATAAATTTTCTTCCTCCTCGCGTTTTTCCTGTTCTTCATGTAATATTTTGAGTGTCTGATAAAATCTTCCAAGAGATCAATCTATCTGGAGCTCGCTGGCCTAAGTAAGAAAAACAGGAGGAAGAGGTTTGTTGCAGTGATTGGGTTTATAGCGGGAGTTGGCAGCATCAGTTAAACTGAGGATCTTCCCTGTTTGTTGTGCCACAAATCCCGGTGTGGAGGTGGTGGCTTTAGCATTTGGAATCTGTGAAAGGCCTTTTTAGGTGTGCAGCACGTGGCTTTTGAAAGCGTTCGGTCATGGATTTCTGTGGTAGGAGGTTCGAGTCCTCTGTAAAAGGCCCACAACACATTGCTAGAGAAAGGGCTGAGCTTAGGAAGGAGTAAGTAATTCGAGTTTGTGTTCACCTGCATATGCACCTGATGTATTTCTGTATTTAATGCTTTTTAGATTGATTGTTTTGGTTTTGACATAACCTATATCTTGAGCAATTTTAATGAAGTGTTTAACCTGAAAATGGTATCAGCTGAGATGCTGCTTATGCAACACTGTCAGCTGCAAATAGAGGTGTTGTGATTCCAGCACAGTACAGACATCCAAAATCAGAATTATTGACTTCCTTGAAGGTGTTCCAGGGCCTTCTATTCATACCTGCAATGTCTTGAGTCACATAACAGCAGTCAGAAAATGGTCATAGTGTGAGCCTTACAGAGGGACTTCCTAGCTTCCCAAAAACTAGATACAACTATTTGGAAATCGCTTGATCCTGTTCTTCTCTGTGCTCCTCAGAGCTGTCTGTAGTGAGACCAGTCTTTGCATGTCACACGTCCTGCTGTTTAATAGCAGCAGGGGATCTGATGTTGGTGGAGACCCAGAAAACTGGCTGTGTTATGTCCTGCTTTTCTAGCGATTTGGAAGGCAGAATTAGCGTATGGAATTTAGTCAAGCGTTTGCTGCCCTTCCAGGGTGCCCCGAGCGTTACACTGTGTGAAGTGCTGGTCCCAGCAAAGCCGTGGCAGGTGTCACAAGGAGAGCGAGCTGAAGACGGACCCGTACTGCTGGGACTCTGCAGAGGGGCACCAAAATCTCACTGCCTGATTTATCCTTTTGCATAAACCCTTTCTCTCAGCCTCCGCTTTGGGTGGGAGAATGTAGTAAGACTTGTAACAGGCCAGGCTCCTGCGCTCTCTGACTTGAAGCATCGGTGTCTTTTAAATCAGGTTTAGGTCCACATTGAAAAGTTTCTCTTCTGGGAGTCTAACCCATGAAGCCTGATGCCTCCAGGTGAAGCGTTTTCCTCCTCACACAACGCGAGAGATGCGGTGCTGGTGCGGTGGGCCGGGAGGGCTGTGCACCGTGGTCCTCTCCATCACACAAGCTGAGCCCATCAGTTATAACAGATCTGCACGTTGTGCCCATCCACTGGCCTCTGCTTGTGCTGCCAATATAGACGTGGCTTGAAGAAAGAGGGCGGCAGAGAAGGAGCAGTGAACTGCCACAATCCCTGCCCTTAGCAAAGAGGACAATAAATCCGTTTCTTTTTGGCTGCAGCTTGGCTGTACCTGTATATCACAGTCCATCTCGTTCCTCTGCAGCCTGGTACAGTAACGCTTTTGCCACTAGCTTGAGTATTCTTACCAGGTTTGACACTGCTGTCGATAACCTTTGCATTAGCTTCAGGAAAGAAACACTGTTATTTTTATGGATGCTTTAAATATTTTACGATTGGGAACTGTCTGCACTTAAAACAACTTTGCTATGTAGTATTGTCTTCCACTGGCCCACACACACTGTTTTTCTTCTGGGTTTGTTTCAGTGCCGTGCAGCTAAGAATTTCTTCTCCCTTAGCTCTGTGATATGATTTATCTGTTTTGTTGCTGGCTGGAGGACTGAGGACCACTTCTCAAAAGAAAGAGGTGAAATATCTTGATACAGAATGCTCCTTGGTCCTGCAGAGAGGTCCCCTGCCCTGCGATACCTTTCCAGAACACCACGTTTTCTAGTGCGTGTTTCTTATTCCTCTTCTGTCACGTGACATTCTCAATGAAAACCCGTATGGCGTGATTTCTAAAGAGGCATCGTGTGCTAAATGCAAGTGCCTAGCAGGTAACCCTGTGGGTGAGCTGTGGTCTCAAGTTCTAGCTGAGGATTTAGCTCAGTTCTTGAACGTTGCCGATTCACATGGGCGAGCGCATTGTCCTTCTCCCATCTTACAAGTCTTGTTGATGAGCTTGGGGAAGTAAAGAGCAAGGCTGATGTGGTTGAGGGTCTGTCTACCCTTGCTTTTCTTCTTGTCTTGGAGCCCCACATGTCTTCTTGAACTCTTTAACCTTCAGGAAGGAAGTCAAGAAAAATGACTGGTGGAAAAGATGTGCAGGTTTTTGTACGTTCTGGGGTGAAACATCTGGGTGGGTGGACCCTACTTTGGTGAGGGTGGTGCTGACCGTATAATCTCCAGAGGTCCGGTCCAGTCTCAGCTCTTCTCTGGTTCTGTCAGTACAACTGCTGCCCCACTGTTGTTAAATTTTCTTGTCATCTTTGGTAAACTTCTCGTACCAGCCCTTGGGCAATTCAGGGTAATGGTAGGTATTTCAACAGTTGTGGTTGCTCTGGTTTCGTCCATCTCTCTTTGGGAAGAGAGAATTGTTCTGTCCCACAAGACTAGCTGGAGGTCATCTGTGTACGGCCAAGTACTGATGGAGTTTATCACCTGGAAAGAGTCTTCCCGTTCACCCCTTGAGCCCCATCCTTCAAGACAGTCTTGTGTTTTTTGGATTCTGAAGCAAACCAGCTATCTTGCCATTGTTGGTGCAATGCTTTTTTGCCTCTAGTGTCCTCTATCAGGTTTTAGTTTCTGCACTGAGACCTTGATGATGGAGCTTTTACGGCTTTATAGCAGGCAGCTAATGAACATTACTCTGTATTGTGGTAAGAGAGGAAAAATTATCTGTTCGTAAATGCACAGTTGGTTTGAAAGGAGCTGGATCCTGCTCATGCAGTCTTTAGAATTAGATGGCTGCATGGTATTTATTCAGCTGTTAGTGTGGCATAAATAGCTCCCTATGATTGGTACTTGAGAAAACGCCTTTATAACAACTTTTATGAAGCCTTTATGAAGTTAGCTCTGAATATGAGAGCTCTGGGGTGTGTGCACACGTGCTAATTTCTGTGACAGGACGTGTTTCCATCAGACCAGCCTGGCTGTGCGGTGGATGCTGCTGCTGGTTGCCGTCCTCAACAACCTGGGAGAGTTGGGAGGCACTCATTAATACCTTGTGCCAGCGTTTCAGCAACGTGATCTTCTAAGCTGACGGGCTCATTCTTAATCCTTGCGCCTACAGAAGTCAGTGCCAAGCCTGCCAGCCGCCCGTGCTGTAGAGCTGAGGAGCCTGACTGGTATCACCCACGAGCTCTTGGCAGTGGGAGGGTCTTGGGGCTTAGTTTTACCCCATCTCTCTGGCTCTACTGTCATTAATATGAATCATAGAATGGTTTGGGCAGGGACACCTTCCAGCAGCCCATGTCGCTCAGAGCCCCGTCCAGCCCGGCCCTGCACGCTGCAGGATGGGATGAGAGCTGCTCTGGGCAGCCTGTGCCAGGGCTCACACCTCACGGCGTGAGCTTCTTCCTGATGTCTGACCTAAACCTCCCCTCTTTCAGTTTAAAGGCCTTACCCTTTGTCCTGTTGCTACACACCCTTGTAAAAAGTCCCTCTCCAGCTTTCTTGTAGGTCCCCTTTGGGTGCTGGAAGGTTCCTCACCCGTCCCCATGGGGGGCTCCAGCTGGTCACAGAGGGTGACACCCCGTCCTGTCCTTCCTAAAGAGCCAGGGGGAAAGAGCTTTGGGGGGAAGTCTCTTCTTCCTGCTGGTCCTTCTCCTAGCGAGGTTCCATTCTGCGTTGTTGCCCCCCCTCCCTTCTGTGACTGCTGGTGGGGGAGTTTTTGGCTGTTTGGCTCTGGATCCTCTGCAGACTTCACCTGGACGCAGGCTGCTCCTCAGCAGCCCCCTGGCCTGCAGCCCGGCTCTGTCCTGGCCTTTTCCCGCCTCAGGAAACCCCCACGTGCCGAGAACTGCTGTGGAGCTTCTCTCCTCAGTGACTGACCTCAGGTCCCACAGAATGTTTCTGTGAATGTAAACTCTGAGAAGCCCCGACTAGGGACATGGTGAGGGGCTCGGGCACAGGCCCTGCCCTGGCCCTGCACGTTCGGCAGCTCTGCAGGGGGGTGGCGTTCCCACCTGGAACCTGCCTGCTGGAGTCTCCCCTCCGCCCTCTGGAGAGCGTTTTTCGGATGTTGGTGTTTTAGGGATTGTTCTGCTTTTCATTTCTGCTTTGGGAGGCTGTTGGTGGAGCTGGCGGTCAGGGCCGTGCCTGGGTGTGCTGGTGGGAGCACTGTGGGGCAGGGATGATGGAGCTGGGGGGCCCTCAGGAGCTGGGGGTTTGGTTTTGCTGTGGGGAGACTGCGGGCGAGTGACCATCCCCTGCGAGACAGCCCGGTCACCGCCGGGACAGCCCCATGGGTCAGTGACCGTCCCCTGTGTGACACCGCGGTCACCGCCGGGACAGCCCCATGGGTCAGTGACCGTCCTCTGTGTGACACCGCGGTCACCACCGGACAGCCCCGCGGTGCCCGGCACAGCGTGGGGCAGGTACTTGAGCTGGGAAGGGTTAATAAATCTATTGAAAGAAATGATGTGCATTGGTGTGACCAGCTCTAAATCTTATTAGTATTTTGTAACTTTTTGTTCGTTGTTTTGCATGGTACTTTCAGAACCATAATTTTGGACCTGAATGCCAATTTCCTGTGTGTTTAATGAGCTTGCTGTATCATAAAGCTTTTAATCTATTTTTAAAAAAGCTAGAAGCTTCTTAACTTATATTACGATTTCACCATCTTAAAAGTATTTTATAATTACTGCTGTCCTTTGATTTGTTTCCATTTTATTTCTATTATCTTGCAGCATCTTTTATCCAAATTCTTCTTTCTTATAAATCTTGTAAGTAGGAACCAGTAGCTTTTCCTTAATTGCCGTCATGCTTTTCTTTTTCCATAATCCCATGTTTTATTTGTAAACTCATTCTCATTGTCTTTTGTAGCTTTTGCACTTTTACTTGAAAAAGACAAGTAATTTTTTTTGTGTGTGTTTTTGAATGGGGAGGATTGTTGGCAAAAGCAAATTAATCTGCCTGAATCACTCCCATCTTTTCTGTACTTTAGTCTGTGATCATGTCATGAGTTTCAGGACTTTGCACTAACCATGTTTTTTTTACTTAAAGCTTATTTTACAGACCTAGTGTTTGATTTGTATGCATTGTGCATGTAGTGTTTTTTTCCAACTACAATATATTGCTGGCTAGCTTATTTAGGACAAAAAAACGGCTCATGGGAAGATGCATAAAGATTTGTGCTTATTTGCTACTTATGTCATGAAAATTTGCAAGGTAACAGTAGGTTAAACTACAAATTTAAAGACAAAAAATTAAGAGTAGATACTTGAAGTTTTCTTTAAAAAATGGAACAAACAAAAAACCCCTATCCATAAATTAACAAGTATTCCAACTATTGAAGTGTTAATGGGCCTTTGTTTGCAAGACTGTGAACCTGATGTTCCCCAGCATCCCAGCCTTGAGATAGAGGAGATTCCCTGTTACTGGCAGAGCTATGTTGGCGTAATTCTGTTAGGAGCACACGTTATCTGCTCTTTGGTTTTGTAAGTCTTAGCTAAAAATAAGAGGGAACCTGATCTTTCTGCTGTTACTAATCCAAGAGTGAGGAAAAAACAAACAAACAAATCGCATTGAGAGCAATGTATCTTTTTTTGGTGCCATTGTGGAAGGAAGGACGAAGCCAGCAAAGCGAGCGGCCTCCTGCGTCGTGTGCACATGATGCTGATGTGCGAAAGGGGGACCAGAAGCTCTCTAGAAAGACGTGGATTGAGCTGCTTGGGGCAGGAGCACAAAGCTGGGCAGGGCCCTGTGCTGTTCAGATGACACCGGGTGCCCTGGAGCCTCCTGCGGGTGGGCAGGACAGGCCGGCCTGGCCCCGCTGCCCGGCCTCGCATTTACTGGGCAATTTCGGTATCATGGGAGGAGAGAGGGACCAGATCAGGAGAGTGGGTTTCAGCAAACTTCTCTTTCTGAAATGAGGCCTTAGACTTCTATGATTATTTTTTTTTATAAGTATGTTTATACAACAAAATTAGATCAAAGCAGCTTGGTGTTCGGAGCAGCATCACAGATTAGTTGACCAGCTGAAAATTAAGGAGTTGCTTGGGAGTCACAGTAGTGGCACTGTCTAGGTGGTTTTTTTGGTGTTTTAAGGCAGCAAGGCAAGGTGGTACTTCATTTTTCTGGAGATGAGAACTGGGTGAGGGCAGATCCTTGTCCACCAGAGAGGGCAGGGAGCGAGGAGGGGCTGGAGCACAAGTGTGATGGGAGCGGCTGAGGGAGCTGGGGGTTCAGCTGGAGAACAGGAGCTGAGGGGAGACCTTCTGATCTCTGAACTGCCTGAAAGGAGCTTGGAGCCAGGGGGGTCGGGCTCTGCTCCCCAGGAACAAGCGCCAGGAGCAGAGGAAACGGCCTCAAGTTGCACCAGGGGAGGTTGAGGTTGGATCTGGGACCAATTTCTTCCCCAAAGGGCTGTGGGGCATTGGAACAGGCTGCCCAGGGCAGTGCTGGAGTCACCATCCCTGGAGGGGTTTAAAAGGCATTTAGACGAAGTTCTTAGGGACATGGTTTAGTGCCAGAGTTAGGTTATGGTTGGACTCGATTATCCTGGGGGTCTCTGCCACCTGAAATGATTCTATTAAATGATTCTAATATTGGATATAAGTGAGCTCTTCCCAGCAGACAGTTGGAGCAGGCTCTAGAATGTGAAGGTCATTTGTCATCCTTACAAAGAAAAAAGTTAGTTACACCCACAAAGACTTTAAACAGAGGCACTGGCTCAAATATAGTGAACTAACAGCTTTACGATGCCTACTAAATTTGACTTGATCTTTGTGTCCAGGATCCCATGAGCCTATGATATATGTTAACAAACACCGTGAAACGCTGTTGTTTTCTTCTCTTCCCAGCTATAGCAACTCAAGCCAGCGTGGAGTTCCGCCGGAAGGGATCGCAAATGTCCACGGACACGATGGCTTCCAACCCCACCTTCGATGCGAGCGAATTCCCGGACAACTATGAAGCGGGAAGGGCAGAGGCATGCGGGACACTGTGTAGGATATTTTGTAGCAAGAAGACTGGGGAGGAAATATTACCAGCTTACCTATCCCGGTACTGACCCATCTTCCAGTTGCTTTATTGGTGTAACTGTGTGGTGCACATTAGTTCTCAGTTTTGAGCTGGCAGCGCGGGGTTCAGACAGTACCTGGATGCTGTTGTGTTGTGCTGCCAGTTCGAAACAACCGGGTTGGCCTGCAGGTGGGATTTCTGATAAACCAAGCAGGGGTGTCCTTGTGGCTCCTCACCGTGCTGGTTTTCATCGGGCGTTCTTCAAGTTCCAGCTGAAGGGAAGTCACTTAGAGTGCCTCCCAGCTGGAAGGAAAGTTGGTTTTTTGATACTTTCTTGCCTCTTGCGTTCTGGTTGGTTTATTTGTTTTATTTTTTTTGGTATTTATTTGTCGCTGAATATTTTTCAGATGGAAAAAAAATAAGTGTGCAGACGTAAGATTTTGTACATTTTATTAGACCATGAAGGGTGTTACGTTGTCATACACCACAACACTGGGATGGAATGTGTTTGTGGTGTGGGTTTCTTTTTCCCCTTAAATTTAGAAATCCACAAATTTAACTGTTTTATTTAAAACAGTTGTGTTCTGAATGGCCTCTGTTTTCAGTTTTGTTTCTAATGAAAAGGCAGTCTTGCCTATCATAGCATACCTTTTGTCCAAATTTGTGTTAAAAAGTGAAATAGCAAAGGCTAGAGGCAGAGAATCAACTTCAAGTCATGACCCTCTCAAACTGCCCAGGTCCATTTGTCTCAGATGGCATCAAAACTTCCAGAAGACCAAACTATTTTATTTCTTGCATGTTGCAGTGTTTTGTCTGGGGATAATTTGTGTTTCTCTTACCCAGTCAGTGAGATTCCTCTGTGTTTGCAAGCCTTTTAAAATAGAAAAATAAAGGGACTATAAGCGTAGTCTAACAAGAAACTGCAAAGGAAATGAACTGCGTTGGGCAACGCCAGCTGCTCCTGCCCCCCACTTTTTCATTTGAACTGGTTATCATGGTTATGTTTGGTGTCATTTTCCAGATCGCTGATCAGTATTTTGTGGTATTTTTCTTGTGTTGGGGAGTTAAAATCAAGGTCTGGGCCCAGTCTGGCCTGGGGAAGGGAGCGGTGGGAGCCCTGTGGCGCAGGCCCTGCTGGGCCCCCCGGGCTCGCGGTCCCACCACAGCCAGAGCCTTCAATAAAACTGCTGCACCGGCTTCTCACGTGAAATACAGGGGGTTTTGTTAAGCTGGTTGGGTGCTAAAGTAATTGGCAAGAGGACGTTCCTTAAACATATCCTAGCTCTGATTTTGAAACTTCCTCTGTGTTATATAGGGAAGGTCAAATAGTGGCTGCACGTTCTTATTCATGTGGGATGCTGATGCTTTTTATGTGCAAATAATTTAATCTCATCTTTCTTTGTCAGATTTTACATGCTTTTAATTCAGGGTTTGCAGATAGCAGATTTCGTTTGCCACCCCGTTCTTGCCAGCGTTATTCTCAACTCGCCTCCGTTGTTCTGCTGTGACCTGAAAGGGATTGATGTTGTGGTTCCTTATTTCATTTCGGCTCTTGAAACCATTTTACCTGACAGGTAAATTGCTATTTCCATATAAACGTTGTCAAAAATGTGGGGAAGTGTTTATCTTCTGGGGTTTCTGTCATTCCTGAGTAATTTCACTGAAGAAAACCTGTGGTGGGGGCCCCATGGTGTGTATGTATTTGATGATGATAACAGGAGCACCTCAGAAGCTCTAATTTTCAATTTTATTTAATGCCATTTTTTTAAAGCAATAGTGCTTTTATTTTAAATGAAATATATGAGTTGTGTTATCTACATATTCATTGGAGGAAAGCAGTATTTATAAGAATAGGGAGAAGGAGTGATTTAGCTCAAATATGTTGAACACCTACTGATTTTTAAGTAAAATTTCACAGGATATTCACTGCAGCAACAGCCGGTAATGACTTCATTAAGAGAGTAATCTTACACGTCGTTAAATAGAAAAATTGACACTTTAGCCAGGCGGGTGAAATTGGAATAGGTTCTTAAACCAGATGATGTGACCTCACTTGTCAGAGCTTTATAGATTTCTGGACATTTTGTTAGGTAATTTAATGGACTTATTACTACTGCTGCCTTCAACTTATGTTTTATGTCTTGGTACTGCATTTAGTTTTGCAGTTATGCATAAGATGTTATTTATCTTCTGGGCTTAAGTCTGAGCCGCTGCTTCTTTTGTATAGGTCTTGTAAGTAGAATTTGCTGGTGGCTACAGAAAAACAGTTGGATCTGTTAGCTGAGCAGCTTGTGTTTTGTGCAACGTGTGCACGAGCATATTCTGGGGATTTCTGATAATCCTGGGTGGGTTTGAGACTGAAACTTCCTGCTTTGAAGGTGCAGTGTATTAATAATACGTTCATCAGCTCATTGCTTTTGTATGGGGTGCAGAATCTTTAGCAAGTGATGATTCTTGCCCTAAGTCGTGTTATTGCTGCTGTTAAAAAAATAAAACAAAAAAAANTCCTGAGCCCAAAAAGAAACAGCTGCATTGTATACTGCAAATTATTTAAGACCGCTGGGTGGCTGTATATTTAATCTTAACTAAATTTGGCTCCAAATTCCTGTGAAAATTGATTAACTGTATGATGCTTTGATTTGCAGAGAACTCTCAAAGTTTAAAATCTATGTAAACCCCACAGAGCTAAGAAGAGCTTCGATTCACATCTTACTGTCCTTGTTACCTCTCCCTCATCATTTTGGAACCATAAAGTCTGAGGTAGTAAACTCACCACTTTGTTTTGCATTTCCGTTTTTGTTTTCCTGGTTGGTTGGGAGTGGGGTTTGGGTGACCTGTGGGTTGGGTTTGGTGTTGTGTTTGGCACTGTGTCTCTCATAGCAAAGCCTGTGGTAGCAACGTGTGCTGTGGATATCGGCTCTGAAACCACGCTGCTGTGCTCTCTGATACTGAAATATATGTATTTTTCCTTCAGGTTGTCCTGGAAGGGAAATTCAGCAATGATGACAGCTCAACGTACGATAAGCCAGTAACCTTCCTTTCCTTGAAGCTGAGGCTTGTGAATATACTTATAGGAGCTCTGCAAACGGAAACAGATCCCAACAACACTCAAATGATACTAGGTTATTTCAGCTTTTTAATTTATTAACTGTGTTAGAGAGTTGCCTGTCTTAATCTGTCCTGGAATAATATGCGTTATTAGTAATGTGTTGCTTTGCAAGAAAAAAGATAAAATTCCTGGCAGGTTATCATTTGTATAATCTCCCTCATATTACAAAAACATCTTGAAAATCTCACTTTTTTGTTAAAGTAACCTCTCTCTTTTTACAAATGTGGAACAGTACTTGAAAAGTAAAGGGAGAAGTAAAGCACATTCTAGTAGGAAAGGTCAGTCATAAGTAGGAATGGAAATAGGAAAAAAAAAAGGTTTAATATTAGGAAGGATTTTTGAGTAATGGTTTTCAGGCAGCATTTTAGTTTCTGGCATAGCCTAGAAACAGATGCTGGGTGATTAGTGGTCCAGCACTGGCTAAATACAGATGACATTTGTTTAGCACTGTGTAAATCCTCAGACAAAGGCTTTGGAATAGAGTCTAGGGATGCCTCGTAGTTTGGTAACAAACTGTTCTTTGAGGTGATGAGTGTATTGAGATTATTCTGAATACTCAGTAAGTGGAAGCTGAAAACCTGAATAGTGCATAATCTGTCAAGTGAAATATATTTTCAGACAAGTAAAAAATGTACTTGCCTTTTATTCTCCCTTATTCTTCTGTCTTTAGAAGTGTCTGTTTCCACATTATGGTGCCCTTGTCCTTCAGTAGCTACAATAGCACTGGCCTTGTGTGTGTTTGAAAGGACTGGAGGAGGATGCTGAGAAGGAAGGATTATTTGCAGGCAGTGCTGGTGAAGGGATGAGGATATCCAGGTGTCGAAGTGTGGCTGCAGGGTAGTTAAACCCACCCAAGCGTCCTGCACCCTCCTCGGCGAGCTGGGAAGATGCTGTTTCCCATTCCTGTTTCCACGATGGTCCGTACCGGACCGTCTGCCCTGTATTCCTGTTGTTAAACCCCACTTCCCCTATGTGAAGTTTTGGCTGGAGAGGATTCACGAGTCTCCGGTTAACCAGAGGTTATCACACGTGCCACCAGCTTCTCAACCAAATCCCTGTTTCCAGCTGCTCACTACATGTTTGACAGCGAGAGGTAGAGAGAATTTCAGTGTATCCCACCCCAGATTAGGAACTGGCCTCCTCATTTAGGAAATTGGTTTTATGTTTTAAAGTGAAAAACAATTAAACATTAAAACAATTTAAAACAATTAAAACAATTAAAAACAATTAAACATTAAAATGAAAACAATTTTTAATTTGCTCTGTAAACCTACAGATTACCAATTATACAAAAATTAGACCTTTTTTTTTTTTTGCAGAGCAGGGGCAGGCAGAAATATCTTTATAAAAGTAGAACTCCTCATGTTACTGTGGTTTGGGTGTTCTTTTCACTGGCCACATCAGTATGAGAGCAAGTGTGGTCCCTTGCACTGATGTCCTAAGGGCTGAATGGACCAGGCATCATTCACTAGATCTTCCAGCGGGTTGCTCTATGTACTCATAGTTCATTAAGACTTGAAAATATGTTTTTGTTTCTAGTCACCAGCTGCCTTTTGGCTTCTGATGGCCAAACTGGAGAAGGGGCCAAGGCCAGCACTGTGTAACCCTTGAGGTGGATCTGGAATAGGCAGCTCTCTCAGTTATCTAACAAATACTGTTATTTTATACACAGAATCAGTAGATATCGTAAGTGTAGCCTGACTTTTTAAATGAGCACAATCTGATGGGAGACAAGGAACGATTCCAGGCCTTCTGTGAAACCAAAATCCTTATGAACTGAGGAATAATAAAAAGCTATGTTCAAAGCATTTTTAAAATAGCTGAAAGCACACTCTCTCAGTTCTCACCTGCTTCACATGGCTAAACCTGAAGCAAACCCTGTTTTATAAAACACTTTATAAGAGTGTTTGTAGAACAGGATGGTGATCCTGTATGTTAGACCTTCAGTGCTCTTTGCGAATTTTAGCAGTGAATATTCTACTGCAGTCTTTAGTTACCTTCTTCTCTCTGATTCTTCAGGTGCAATGTTAAACATTGTTCAAGATTCAGCACTGTTAGAAGCCATTGGCTGTCAGATGGAAACGGTAAGTATTTTTCCTTTATGAAGTTACCGCTTCAGAAAGAATACTTTACTAATTCTATCTGCTGTTGCAAGGTGCTCAGTCAGCATCTTGAGGTTTGATCGTCTTTTTTTTTCTCCGTTGTACCCGAGAGCATCCTCTGGTATAGGGAACTCTACTCAAAAAAACCTTCTCATCGCTCAAAACTGACTTTCCATTTGCAGAACGGTGGCGAAAATAACGTGTTCAAAAGCCACAGCCGCACTAACAGTGGCATTAGCACTGCGAGCGGAGGCAGCACGGAGCCCACGACGCCGGACAGCGAGAGACCCGCACAAGCCCTTCTGAGGGACTATGGTAAGGACAACGGTTCTGAAAAAACCCTCGTTAAGTGCCAGGGTGACGTCTTGTGGGTTTCTTTTGTTCAGTTCTGGCTAACACACTAATTAATGTGTGTGGGTGTCTGAACCCAGGGTGTGTAGCCCCTTTGTTTATTGCCTTTGTGCTCATGCGTGCTCTTTAGGTGGTTAGTTTTTAATCCTACTAAAGGACTCTGTTAACATTTTTAAAATAAGGACGTAAGAGCTGATGAAAAAGGTGTTTGCAAACTGCTTTACTTTAACTTATGTTTTCAAGACACTTGGTTTTCGTGAACAATAGTGGGATAAATTTACACGAAGTGTAGATTAATTGCTTCATTCTTTTTGGTAGCATTCCAAATGCTTACATGACTTCTGCAGCACCTTTTCCTAAACTATATTTAAAGAGCGTTTGAGGGATTCCTGGTTTTACAGAGCAAGAATGCTTGTGCTGTGTCATTTGCTATTACAAGATAATTTAGTAATTAACTTTAGTTTGCTATGTTTTGTACCGTGTCTTTGTAATAAAATCCATGTTCTTCTAAATCTGTGTGTGGGAAGCTGGCCAAATGTCGAGATCCCAGAATTTCACTTACTCCTTTGGTCTTCATCAGTTTAGCTGATCTTGGCCAAGTGGATATGAGAACAGGTCACCTTTGTTATATTGTAGCCTGGGTTGACAAATCTGTTCTCGCCAACCAAAACTGTGGGGATTTTTTCTCTACTTCTTTAACTAAGGAGAGGATGGAGATTATCAGGGAAGATTTTTAGTATATTCTAGTGACTCATATAAGCATGTTGTTGCTTACCCTACGTGGCTTGTTTGAAATTATTAAAGTGTTAGTTTGCAGCACACCATTTGAATTGCGTTTTAATTCATACGGGTTTTCATTGACAAGTGCTTGCAAAAACATTCTTTTGTAAGGTAAAAAAAAATCTTTTAAATATTTGACTTATTGAGTCTTTAAAGCATGACATAACTTGAAAAATATTTTTGTGATGTATTCATTTTATTGGGTTTTTTAAGTTTCCTGTGCGCAGAAGGTAAGGCTGTAAGAAACTTATGAAAAGAATTCATGTGTTTCTGCTGGATGCTTCAGACAAGAGAAAATTGAAAAAAGATGGTCTATTTTTACTCTTTAACTGTAGCAGGCAGTTGAATCTGCTACTAGTGTAACACTGTACTTAGTTCTTGAGTGTTAAACATGATGATATAAGTTTTGGAAGGATATAGCTGAGTTGTCATGGTTCTCATGTCTCTCTATAACTATAGCAGTTTTCATTTCTGAAATTAATTTGCCTACTTAACAAGTGTGAATAGTATTTATGTTCCTAATATTTTGAAATGAGAGCAACTGATACTAAAACATTTTCTATTTTTAATTTTGAGCTAGAGGCTCAGGGAAATTAAAGGTCTAGAAATAATTGCATCTTTTTTTCTCCAGACCTGATTCTTTCATTATCTGTGTTTACCTAACTAGTACAACTTTTGATAAACAGTAGATTTAGACAGAATGAGTAACTTCTGGCATAGATATCTGAAGTTACACAAGCTCTATTAGTTCATTAATGATGCCTAAATATACAAGTACTAATGTTTAATATACATTTCCAATGCTGAAATTTTTCTGCGCCTATGTGCAGCAGAATGCTGGGATTATCCCAAATGTCTTTTAAAAAGAAAACAGAAAGAGATAAGCTAGTCTCAATGTATTTGTGAAATGTCTGGTGGTGTCTATAGGGGAGTTAGCCTGTGGAAAAGTGACCAGCGCAATTTGTAGATTCTGGGTTGTCTATAGTTTGATTTAATGTGTGTATTGTGGCTGCTTTGGCTTGTGCCTGTGCTTTGCCTTTTGTCACTAACGCGTGGTTGTTTTCCCTCCCTGCGGTGCGGTGTGGGGTTATATCCTAGCTCTTCATACAGATACAGCTGCCGGGCTGCTGATCCGCAGCATCCACCTGGTCACCCAGAGACTCAACTCGCAGTGGAGACAGGACATGAGCATCTCCCTGGCCGCGCTGGAGCTTCTGTCTGGACTGGCCAAGGTGAGAGGTGGTGGTTTGTGTGCTCTGGCCTCTTCTCCAAGGGTGGTCGTAGTCCTAGTTGGAGGAAAGTCGTGCCAGCGAACAAGTGGCCGTGTCTGAGTTTGTACTTGTATACTCCAGCATCTCCTCGTGTAAACGCTCTGTGGCTCCAGTGACGCTGGCCCTGTCACCACCTGTTGGTTCCACGTGAAGCTCAGGGTGGTTTGTTCAGAGTCGTGGCTCTGTTACAGAATCCCAGAATGTCAGGGATGGGAAGGGACCTCGAAAGCTCATCCAGTGCAACCCCCCGGAGCAGGAACACCCAGATGAGGTTACACAGAAGGTGTCCAGNGAATGAGGTCACCCCTCAGTCTCCTCTTCTCCAAGCTCCAGAGCCCCAGCTCCCTCAGCCTTTCCTCACACGGCAGATGCTCCACTCCCTTCAGCATCTTCATTGCTCTGTGCTGGTCTGGTCTTGTTGTGCTAGCTGGGTGGCTCCTGCCCTTCCTCATGGATTCCCATCTGTTCTGGGTTCAGGTTTTGCACTGCAGGGGATCCATCTGCCATATGAGGTTGCAGAGTTGAGGAGAAACTTGGCACTAAGGTTCCAGTGGCAGCACAGGGGCCTGGGCCCTTGGTTTTCAAGCCCACATGAACCATTTCTCAGAGCTTTGCTTGGCTGCTCTGTTCAGTGTGGAACAAGACTTAAAAACGAGAGATTTTCCTGCTCTTAGTTGGCAGATTGCAAGTATGCCAGGGCATTAAACAACTTAATTGCCCTTTTTCTAAGGGTTGTACCTGCTTTTCCTCTTCCATCTCATATTGGAAATAGCTTTCTGAGCTTAGAAAATGATAGTGTATTTCTAATACGAAGGCGTTACCTTCTCCAGAGCTTATCTGTACACAGTTCCTTGATTCAACAACAAACAAATTAAATCAAAGCTACTAGGTGGGGGAGGGCTTTTTTTGTTGAGAAATAAAATGCCCTTTTCTGCTTGAGCCCTCTTGTCCCCAAGCTGCATTTCATGATGTTCCTTAAGCAAAAGTCCTGTGTATTTACAGCAGCCACCATGACCTGGAGTGACAATTCAGCATTTCCTGTCATATTCCCCCAGGATCTTGACAGATCTCTCTGAAATTTGTGTGTCTCAGGCATTTTTTAGAGCGTTGAGTCAGCAGGGAGCCATGTTGAGCTGGGTGCTTATTTATTTATTACTGCAGCAGCATGAGCTGAAGGATGCATTTGAAAGTGTTGTGCAGTGAGTTAATGTATGGTTATTGCATCCTATAGAGCGTCAGACAGAACCAGGGGTTCCTTCAGCTTATGTGGTTAAGCCAGGGGGTTGGTGGTTTGGTTGCTTGGGTTGGGGTTTTTGTTTGGTTGGATTTTTGTGGGTTTTTTGTGTGTGTTTGTTTGTTTTTTCTCTTGGCTTGCAATGAGATGGGAATGTGAAAATACATTGTCTTTTCAAATGCCTGCCCAGGTTAATATTAAGTGTCATAATCTTAGTATAACTCTCATGCAACTGAACTAATTCTTCCTCTGAGGTATCTTGGATATCTTTTTGCTTCCTAACAAAGAGGGTAGGAAGAGATCACCTCTTACTGCAGAACTGCGAGTGGAGAACCGGTTCTGCTTGTGCCTTTGGAGGTGACAGGTCCCAAAGCCCTTCCCAGGTCAGGGCCTGCCCTGGTTCAGCACCAGGTTAGCAGTGGGACTTGGTAAATTGAAAAATCCTGTTTCCTGCAAGAGTGCTGGTTCACCAACCTGCTTTTCATAAGCTCATCTGGAGGGGACTCTGTTTGCTGTAGATCTTACGCTTCTGAAGGTGACGTTGCCTTCACTCCCCATTGTGGAGAACAACTGCTGGTGGCACCAGCAAGACCAGCCACTGTCCTGCTGGGATAGGGGTGCACCCTCGTGAGTAAAGCTTTACACTGCATGGGCAGAGGAGGAAAACCCAGCTTAAACTGTGACTGTTCCTGTGCCGAGTCACAGGCTGGGAAGAAAACAGAAGAAAAATTCAGTTCTTTAGTCAGTTTTATAACGTAGATCCTCGTGTCTCTGTACCAGGCTCTTCGCTAGGCCTCTGCTCTGAGCCTGGTGCTCTGAAGCCCTGAGCTGGGAGAGAAGCTGAGGGGGTTTTGCCATGAGTCCTGGCAGGGGTTATGGGGAATTTTGCTGCTTTTTGTTTGAGGATGGGTTTTCTGTCCCTTTTTCACTGGTGAAAGTTGCTGTGCTGACGAAATATGCCTACTGGGAAGTTATGTGAGCAGAATGAAGCCCTGTGGAATGGAGACTTGGCAATGAGGGGTTCTCAGAGATGCAGAATGGGTTGATAGAGCTGAATGAGAGAGGTATTTAGTCAAAATAAGTTTCAAATACTGATTTATTCAGTGCTTGGTTTCTTACCAAACTATATTGATACCACTCTTGCTCTTGGAAACCAAGCCATGCAACATGGTGGCACCTCAACACAGCGTTTCTTTCCTTTAAGTTTCAATACCCATCGCTGTTAAATACTTTTACCCACATCTTTTAAGCTGTAATCCTAAAAGAGCTCAACCATTTATTCCTATTCCTTAAAACTGCGTTGAAAAATGCTTTTTCGAACCATTTCTTCTCTGGAAGATTTCTGTGGAGTTCTCTTGTTTGCTGTGCGCAGGTGAAGGTGGTGGTGGATTCCTCGGATCGCAAGAGAGCCATCAGCTCTGTGTGCAGCTACATCGTGTACCAGTGCAGCCGCCCGGCCCCGCTGCACTCCCGCGACCTGCACTCCATGATCGTCGCCGCCTTCCAGTGCCTCTGCGTCTGGCTCACCGAGCACCCCGACATGCTGGACGAGAAGGTCGGGCTCTCTGCTCCATAGATTTTTGAGTACTCCAGATTGTGATGCTTTTTGTGCCCAGCCTGTCCTCGATGCAGTGAAATCGTGGGGTGGGTTAGTTTTCAAAAGTAGACTAGGAAGTTCAAAGCTAGTCTCCATGCAAAAATAGTTTTGAATTTTGATTTCCGTTCTTTATTCACCAAGAACAGTTTGGGCTTTAAAATTGCCTTTCATGCTTCTAAGAATGTCTTGATCTCTCTTTTTGCTTTGTGAAACTGGAAAAAGACAGAAGAAAACCAGAAAAAAACAAAAACAAA
>VWYH01009695.1:0-69934 GCA_013399365.1 Pampusana beccarii
AGCAAACATCAGGAAAAATTTAAAATTTAAAATCCAAAAAAAATTCAAAATCCAAGTATCAGATAAAAGACAGCAAATGGCACTTGGAGTGAGCAAGGACAATTTGATGGCCAAAATAACAGTACTGTGACTGGATAATTTAATCGTTATTGATTAGGCTTCAAAGTTAGTTCTCTGCTGAGGCATTTATATTTCTCTGGGAACTTGCAGAGAGAGAAAGACACTGCTGTAGCAGGATATAACTGGCTTACAAGAAGTTGTTTTTATTTTGCAGTCTGTGGCCTCAAGATTTCAGTGTCATAATAAAACAGCTAAAAGCAACCCTGAGTATTAGGATCCACACCAGAAGACAGCCTCCAAAATCAACTAGTTCATCAGACTGCCTTTCACCAGCCTATTTTGAACAACACAGATTAAAAAAAAAAAAAAAAAAAGAGGGTGCTTTGATCTTTTAGAATGTAAGGCAGCAGAGAAATCAAAGTGGACTCAACACAAATATTTACTGCAGGTGGGATTTAGCTAGAATTGGACAGCTTCATGAGAGGTGACAGCACTGACATGATAGTAATATGAGTGGCCAGATCTCATTATTTAAGTCACAAGTTAATATGTTAATCTGAAATCCATACCATAGAAGACTTTAGCAAAACCTTCGGAAATTTCTGCACAGGGGGCTGTCCAGACCTGCAGCTGTTTGCAACATTATGTTAATTATTAACGTTCTGAGCAGGATAAATCTATGCCACAGGTGAATATGGTTGCTGAAATCTTTGACTGCAGAAGTCACCGTATTTCTCCTATTGCAAAAGATAATTTTCTTACCACATTTTGCAGAAGGCAAAGTCATACACTGTTGTGCTTGAAAAGCCATTAATTAGGTACTTCAAAAATCTTGCAAAGCTATAAATAAGAGAGTAGAGTTAGAGAGTGCTAAAAGCAATGAGAAAACACTCAGATGATCAGAAGGCCATTTTTCTTCACATTCACATGTCTTAATAAGGGATTCAAATAAACAGATGTTTCTCTTTATCTTTTTTTTTTTACTTACAAATTTTGATCTCATTTTGAAATCACCCTAATATGTAGCAAGAATCAAGAAGGCGAAAATAATAATATATTTTTATATCCACAGAAACTACAGTTTTATGTTCTAACCATACAGCTGAAAGTTCAGATACCTACCTTCTTGATCTTGATTTTGACTTCAGGCACTTACATGTCATGCTCAAAAAATTCTCTCCTAATGCTATTTTTTTCTGGTCATACAACGTGATAAAAAAGGTAAAAGAGGATATTAAACTTATATAAGTACTTGTTGCACAAACCATATCTGGAAAATCAGGTACTTGTGAAAGAGAGACCAGTCCTCTAGTTTGGACCTAAAGAGGAGCAGAAGGAGCTCTCTACTAATTCTCTTTTTCCCCATCATTAAAGGAATAGAGCGGCTCAATAAAGCATGTAACAGAATTTGTCAAAACTTCTGCTGAACAGAATAAAAATAATTAACCCCTTTTTTTCCCAACTGGTCAGCAAATGGAAACTGATTTTCTGGAGAAACTTTAATACCTTCTGGTGTACCAGAGCTGCTTAGTGAGCAGGAAGGGAAGTTAAAATCTAAATGAAGTCTACATACCTCCAATGGATCAACAATATATAAAAAAAACAACAATACTTTTGCCTTTGTGTAAATGACGTTGAACAAATACTGCCTCTTAGTATAAAATTTTTTTAACAGTACACTGTAGAAATAATTAGTTGAAATGCCAGTTGCCATGAAATACATAATGGCTTCCAGTCTTCTTTCTACTGTTTGCACTGGTTATTCTCTTTGGGTATTTTACAAACTTTGAGAAAAATTTTGGAGAGCTATACTTCCTGAGGTTCTAGTTTAGATTTATTCTACATGACGTTCTGGTACAAGACTGAGCAATGTATTAAACAGAAGTTTCGTATAATACTATTCCCAAGCAAAATTTTCAGGTGACTTACGCTCATTTTTTTAAATTTCGCATAAAGTTTTGGAAATACGTATTTGAAGTATTTTTCTCCATCTTCTTGTTCCTGCCCCATTTGGATGTATCTAGATCATACTTAAATTTTTCAGACTACAAGGATTAGAATTTTTTAATATTTGTATACATCATTGAAGGTTTTTAGGAAAGTGCTAAACATATTCATTTGCAAGGCAGAACTAAAGGCATTTTAGCACAGAAACCCTGATTAAATCCTAACTTTAAAACATTGGCTTTGACACGGCTGTCTGAATGGGCTGACAATAATTACCTGTGTCACCCAGCTGTTGCTTTCACCAGCAGAACAGGTTCTACTAGGCACAGATTAGAAATGGAAAAAGATTAATGTTCTAAGTAGACCCTTTCTGTTCTAGAAAGACAATGAGTCCTGTCTATCCTCTTTATCTCCGTCAGGCTTTCCTTTCAATCTTTTTGGAACAGCAGCATTTGGAA
Source organism: Pampusana beccarii (assembly GCA_013399365.1). Taxonomy (NCBI): domain Eukaryota; kingdom Metazoa; phylum Chordata; class Aves; order Columbiformes; family Columbidae; genus Pampusana; species Pampusana beccarii. Next base: position 2,466 of record VWYH01009695.1, read on the forward strand.
CAGCAACATAAGCCAAAGAACTTAAGGAAGCACAGTAGCTTCATTCTAGTGGAAAGGGAACTTCAGCACAATCTAGTAATGGGCCTATCTGCAAAGGCAATCTATGAAAGAGAGAGGATCTGCACAACATCTGAACATCCCAAACCACCAGCTGGACCACTGTCAGCCTCTTTCACAATACCCCTTTCATTTCAAAGCAAGATCTTTTGAAAAACCCATACTAGGAAGTGGTATCAATATTGAAACAATGCATAAAAACTGCCAGAGCAAAGTATTTATTCATAGTATTGTCGTATAATCGTAATTGAATAACATTTATTGATTAGCAAAGCAGACTCACATTAGGCACCATTCCATTTGAATACAGCAAGTTAGCTTTAGTTTACTTGTATTGACAGCAGTCAGGTTTTGCTGATAAAGCCTACTCGTTTTCTCCTCGCTCAAAATACATCTCAGAAGCTTTGCTGTGTTTTTCTTTTAACAAAGCTTCTGACAGTGAGGTGTTTAGTGGAAACTAGCAGCTTGTTCTCAAGAGAGCTGGTCAGTCTTCCTCTATTTGCACATTTCATTTACATCCATGCTGGCACATTTTAAAACTACAGTCAGAAAAAAACAAACAAACAAACAAAAAACCCAAACCAACCAACCAACCAACCAAAAAACCCCACACCACTATTTTGTTTTAAAGCAGAACTACAGGAAGAAATTATTGCACATTATTTTACCTATAATCTTTCTAGTTGGGACTTTTTTTTTAATGACAGAAACAGATTTCGAACTGTAAGCTTTTGAAAAGCATCATTATCTTTTTTTTTTTTTCTCTACAGTCATAGGAACAGAACAGCTCACAGGTGCTGTGTAGGGTATTTTGCAGCTTCATTTGTTTAGAAATTAACCTCACCTGGTGAAGTAAAAACTATTTGCTATTCCCAGCAGCCATGACCTAAAAAGTCAGCATTAAACAGTATTTGTTAGATATTTTATAGTATAATCAGGCCTCTATTGATGCTTGCTGCTGAGAAGGGCAGAAAGGTTCTCCCAGAGAAAGCAGAGGAAACTCAGTTTCAGCAAATCATTTAAGCAGGTGCTTATTTAAACATGTGTTTCAATTTAAGCAGATGCTTATATTTCATCAAAGTAAACTGATCCCAAAAATGTAGCTCAGTACTGTGCTAAAGCTGGGCTAGCACCCCGATTAAAGTCTAAATTTGGAAACACACTTCTGGCTTTTTTTTCCAAGATCTTTGAGAATTTCCGAGTCCCTACGTATGCGTTAACATATCTGCAATTAATAAGAACATTTGTTTCCTCCATATGAAATCTCATTGGCTGATGAAGAAAATACAGTTTAACATTTAAAGAGATAAATCAGAAGTCTTCTCTCTTCTATATTAAAAAATGTTAAATCAAAATGAACTTTCACTCCTCTAGCAAGGTAAGTAACCATGCTTGTAATGAAGACCAGTTGTGCAGAGAAATAACATTCACACAGGTACTCACATTCTTACCACTGAGTCACAGCTGAGCCTGAAAATAGATGTTCTCCCTTCTTGGGACCAGTAAAGGCCCCTCAACCTTTTCATAAGAGCATACGTCTGAGTCACAGCTCCATGCCCAGATGTCACAGTAACCACATTCGGCCTGACAAAATAGCTCGTCTCTCTTCAGTCATTTCAGCCTAGGAAAACAGCTCATTCATGCATTTTCATAACCTCTGTGTTGCTCAAAGTTATCACATTTCTATGACAAAAGAAGAACTTCTGCTTACCAAATTCCCAGTTCTAAATGTCGCAGATAAACTGACAGGAGCTATCCCTGAGTGGTAATGATACAATTAACACTGGTAAAAAGCGTAACAAAGATGTGTAGTAAGCCATGCCTCTGCTACAAGAAGTTTTGTATATTAACATGTGAGCAACTGGATAAAGGAAAATGACATTTATGACAGAAACACAAAGATAGAGGAAGGAAAAAGAAATATCATTACAAAATCTAATGTTTTGAAATTTTTTTGTCAATAAATAAATATGATGGGGTTGGAGCTGTGGTTTACATACTTGGTTTTATTCCTGATGTCCAACGATTTTTTCTGGGTAATTTAACCTCCAGAAATTGATGTGAGCTTCTATATAAGACTACAGGATCATCAGACATATAGATGATAAAAAAGCTGTAGTCTCTCTGTCTCAGACCTCCTTCATCAAGGTTTTACACATACCCAGAAAGATCAGATTTCTAATTTGTAGAGTATTTGGGGATTTTTGGAGATGAAAGGCACCGTTCAAATGTTAGCTATTACCATTGCAGAAGGCAATCTTTACTATCACAGTATGGTTAAGTACTATAATTAGTGCCAGATAACATTGCTACAGTCATTCATTTATATTACTGACAGTTCTGAAATTATCTTGCGGGGAAAAGCAGAAATTATTTGAGAACCTGAATCTGATCCCTAATTAACTGAGTTTATAATTCCTTAGAGACATATACGATTTACCTGAAACATTACAGTAGTTACTGTTAGCAGGAATGCCAGTATATGGTTCTTTATGAGCAGTGGGAGACTGAATATGGCATTGTAGAATTTTATGCTTCTACTTTCCTTTGAACTTCTGGGTTCAAGCTAATCCACAAATGTGTCTCTGATCTGTTAAGCAAGGTATGTTCATTTATGTAACAGTCATAATTACTGCAAGATAATTGAGAGGCTTGAAAACATTTAAGAACATTTCACAAACTCTGTTTATTTTTTTATCTCTTTTTTTTAAATACTGATGTATACGGCTTTTGTGTCTGAATATTAAACTTGGCATTACAGTGTTTGTTCATCTGTTAGCAAAGTCAATTTACAATACACAATTTATTTTAATACCGAAGATGCTCACCTTACCAGGGGAAAATTTCACTTGTCCAGCACAAGAGAACTGAAAAAAACTCAGTATGACATAGGCAATCAGTAACAGAACTGCATCAAAGTCAGTATAACTGGCAGCTTATGGATTTATTATATTTGTAGAGAACATCCAACACATTTTGCTTAACTGGTGATTCGTGAGAAGGATGACTAATTCAGCAAATAAATTATTTACTGTGAAAAAGGCTACACTTAATTATTTTGATTACATGTGAGAACAAAATCCAGTGGATGCCTTCCTGTCTCTTGGCCCTATAGCACTAACAGCAGTTGAACTATTTTGTCAGCACCAGGTATTTGTGATTTCTAAGAAATGAATGTTTTTGAATGCTCACCTTTAAAATTTCTGTACTTGAAAACTGAATTAGCTGTTCAAACTCATATGAGTTAGGGCTGAGATTTTCATTGCATTGCAACAGATGTAGGTATATCCCTTTTCTTAAAATGAACCAGAGTACTTGTGAATGGATTGTCTATATTTCCTGAGAGTTTCCATGCCAACTTTTCCGTGCAACATGTGAACCAGTATTCTGCATAGCATGCGTTGAAATGTAATGACAGCAGGGATCTAAGCCAACAGAAAATATCAGTTGAATATTTTCTATGAAATATGTGATTATTTCCTATTGAACTCTTGACAAATTATTTAAACAGCTTTGATACTTGTCATAAAATGTTTTAAGAGATCAGAATTTATTTCAATTTCATGAAAACTGAAAATACAATTGTATGCATGGCTTGTTTCAGTGAAGTTTAAAAAACCCCATACTTTATCATGCATATCAGATATTGATAGACACTTGGTAGCGATGGATATAAATATCGATAATATTTAGAAGCTGGGGAAGTTGTATAAGTCCATCTTAATCTACTGAGCTATCTTTACAGCTTGAAGGATTGTTGCTTTCAAACTCTTTATTATTTTGTCAAGTTTGGTTTTTACTGTGCCAGATGATATGATGTCCCTGTTTTCTCATAAGAGATATTTCCCCATGTAAAGAAATCTCTCTTGTCAAGGCCTTACACCATATGGCTATACAGAACACCCAAGTTAACCATCATTTTTAATACTTCTGTGAATGAAACAGAGATTTACCCTTTGTAATTTAAAAGTGTTAGAGAAATTTACCTATGATTTTTAGATTTTTATGTCATAGATAAGAGTTTCCTGGCCCTGTGAACTTTTTGCTTGCTGTTGTGTTTTTGTGCTTAGGGCACCACAGACTTGTAGACAGATACATTCCTGCCACGTTATATGGTATATATGTATGTGCAGCCCAAAATATGTCAGAAGTCTATCCATATCTCATTGTTAAATAATTTTCAACAGGCTCTTCTATCACAGTCTACAGTTTAAGGTTCCTGCTTTTCAGGCCTTTCTATCCAATTGAAGCCACATTTTTGGATGCCTTTCATATACATGTTTATATTTATGTATGTCTCAGGAACTCCTAAACTTCAGTTAATTGTGCAGTGAAGGTATCAAAATTGTAGCACATGCATTTTCCCAGATTGATTCGAAATTAAATTTCTGTTCCTATTCCTAGTCTTTTCAGGTGCCTTAATATCCTTTGAGAGTGTTTGCAATTTCACTAAGCCATCAGCAAGTTTCATTAATAACAATGTTACTCCTTTGGTTCAGATTATTAATGAGGATGTTTAATAAGAACAGGCACAAGATCCTGCACTATGCTGTTATTAATAACATCAATATATTTATTTAATACTTGCAAGATAGTCTGCTTTTTAAATGACATATATCTCTTCTCTATTAGACTGCTGTTTTGTTGTGCAACAAGCAATCCTTTTTGGTACTGCATATTTTGATTTGTGCTAACATTCCTATAAACTAATCTTAATAATCTCTCTTACATCTATTTATTTCATAAATCAAGCCACCTTGCTTTCTCGTGTTTTTACTTTTCTGCAACATATATTCATGTTGCAGTGTTTCCGTGGGCATTAATTTTGGATTATTTTACTGCTGGTTTGGCAAAATTATATTTTTTGTGATGTACTGTAAACATTTTCTTTCATGACATATCCATTATGACAAATGTTAAAAAAGCTTTGCTGTGAAGTGTCTCTCATTTTTTTTCAACTACACTTTATTTCAGTTTTATTACATGTAGCATGCTCATAACACTATACCACTTTAGAGTGTCCAGTAAGTTCTGTAACAGATAGTCATCTAATATCCATATAGACAGCCAAAGATGTTTTTCTTTTCATTTAATGCTGCAACTTCAGTTTACGTCAGAGCTCTGCATGATTCTCAGAACAGTAAAATATGCTTGATTTTCATCATTAACATGGGACTAAACTGAAGCTCAAAGGTATTAGCTGATGTGCCAAGAATCCTGTGGTGAGCTCGTATCAAAGATGTTAAAATAACTCAAAAATCCTCCCACATATATGCTGTGTCTTCTGATCACAAAGTCTCTTAGATGTTTAGTCTGTTATAATGTTACTCCGGCTATTACTATTCATCCAGCTAAACGTCTTGTTTGTATATGACGCATTTAAGTATGTTATACCGACATATTCTAATTACTCGTTATGATTAGATGTTTTTCATTTTACAAGTATTTCTTTTGTGCAGTTATTACACCCACTTGATCAGTAACAAAAAGTTCTTAGTATTTACCAATGGGTGCTATGATTTACCAGAATATAAAACAACAGTTGTGTGCTCTGTCTTGCCATGTGATTTATACTGCAGCATTGGTGTGAGCAAAAAGGTAGTAAGAAAAGCCAAAGGAATACATTCACTTTTGTCATTCTGCATAGCAGATTTTAGACACTGTTTGAAATAAGTTTATTATTTCTCTCTCTGTATTCGAAATACCGAGGAATATGTGTGTGGTAGTGCTTGTGTGATGCAGCACAAGTCACAGGAATGCTTCTGTTCTTGAGTTGCTGGCCTCATCAGCTCATCAAAAAAGGCTCAGAAACTGATAAATATAGAGTTAACGGATAGTAGACATATTAAGGAAATGTTTCCCAAAGTGGCTAGCAAGCCATGACTATGAGCATGCTGTGCAATGACCTCTTCTCACTGCTCCACCCAGAGCTCTGCCTGCCATGGAAAGGTCTGCCAGATCACCTAATGGGTGGTTCAAGATCAATGTACATCTGTTGTTGGGATCTGGTCTGTACTTATCTGCCATTGTGGGTATCAGCAACAGATTTCTGTCTTACCAGAACTAAAGAGTCCAGTCAGCTATTCACTTGAAGAAGGGCATGCTGCTAGCTATTTACTTGAAGAGTGGTGAAACATTTGGAGCTGACTGTGAGGATATACCTCTCCTTTAAAGTTCCAAAGAGTCTGTCGCACACTGCAAAATCTGAATACTCCTTGTAGGCTGAGAGACCACCTTGGCAAGTGTACAGAGCAGATTTACTTGTCCATGCTAGAGAACAAAGTTAAATATTATTTTGCAACTTTTTAAGTGAAAAACTGTAATGGCAACCAAGTGGAAATGTGTTTAAGCAACACCATTAGACTCATGCCTGCTACATCTGACTTAAAATCTATCAGTAACAATCTACATTTCAAAATATAAGTCTTTATTCTATTTACAGGGTCAAACGTGTATGGAATTCAGTGTTTTACTAAGGAACTATATGGCATTTTTCTTAATGAGTCTGAAATATCTGAAATAGCTCTGCTTATCAGAGATTTTTTAAAAAATAGCCCTCTATATCAGTCTCTCAAAAAATCAGTACCCTACATTTAAGAAAACTTGACCTCATTGCAACTGCAACAAAGAAACACGTGGAATTATTATGCATAACATACATTGAATATTCCCATGTCTCATTATAGCATATTAATGTTAAAAGTGATCAGTTTAACTTCCACATACTGAATATTAATTAAGTGGTTCTAATCCATGTGGGAAATATAGGAATCAGTATGACATTGGAGTGATCTAATGGAAATTCATCTTCTAACATATATATAAAATCAGAATAGCTAATAAGAGTTGTATTATAGAACAAGACAGCACACTTGCAGAAGAAGAGGCCTTAGACATACATTTCTAAGATTATACATTCTAATATGAGAGATTTTCTCCATTATTACTCCTCTGCAACCAATACAAAACTCATTTCATTCCCCATCATAAAAACAGAAATTAATCAGTACCCTTACTTCATAATCTTGAATCTTGACCTTTTGAAAATAAGAACAAGATACAGCTTTCCAAAACCAATATCTGGCTGATTTCAAAACATCCTGAGCCTGTTTTTAAAGCAACTCAAAACAGAGAAAAGGATCAAAAAATGCCATGCAACACTTTAAAGGTTGGTTGAAAGGGCAACCATTCTTCTCTCTGCATGGGAACCACTAAAATTGACAAAGGCTTTGTTCTTTTCAGGATAAAGGCTTTTCTTTCTCTGAGATTTTAAAATATTTTGTGATGTGATTACAGAGTGAACTACTCTCCCAGCTTCTTTTTCTAGGGTTGTTTTTTCAATGTAACGTGTGCTGCAGGTTCAGTTTCACAGCTGAGTGAGATCAGTGAACACCAGCCTCCTAAGAGGGTCTTAGGAACAACCCACAAACTGAGTGACAGATGGGAAAACAGTTTTTGGCAGTACTGGCTTTCTAATTACTGCAAGAAGATCCCAGTATCATGCCTCTACCCCAAGCAGCTGTACTACAATTTACCTTAGAAAAAATCCAGTCAGGTCTGTCTTTTCACTCTCTTCACTCAATCCTTTCTTGTTTTATTTTTAATGTGGTAATAGTATTTATTTAATATTTTAAACTCAGTTTATCTGGGCTTTTTTAAGGACTGAATGGCAAGAATTTGCTGTGATGGGATTACTTAGAGATAAGCCACTGCAAGAACTTTCCTTAAGTATGATGGGATTGTTTAGGAAACAAACTGTTGTCACGTGCCATCATCAAGATCTGGGATTTCAGAGGCAGGCCAAACTGCTCAAGCTTAAAGTCACAAGTGTTCCAGTGAAGGCTCAAAATGAGGGCAACAAGCAAGAAACTGACGTTTCAGGGTAGTCAGAATGTAAAAGTATCTACTCTCTAGGCAGGAAGCATAAAGCTTCACAATTTCTTATTTCAGATGTAAATGAATGTACATATAAAAGGAATCGGAAGGCTTAGGTCTACGGCAAATAGATATGCTGATGATTCCTTACCCCAACTCTAGCAACCATCAGAGTTGTTAAAGTGTGCAGAGACATATCGTGCAGTCAGGTTACGCAGTTACACTCACCATCACCATGCATCCCAGAACACTTTTTGCAAAAGAGATGGACCCTATCATTTTCACATGTTAACTCTGTGTACTACTACCCTCTTCAGAATGGAAGATTGCTTAACTATGTTTTATGGTCTTCTCATGGCTACCGGCCAAAATACATACATATATTTGTGCTTTTGGAAAAGAACCATGAGAGTTTCCTTTAGTTGCTGCAGCAAAATGTTGAGGTGTTTTGCATAAAATGGCAACCAGAACAACACATTAAGTACAATTTTTCTTAGCTTCTTACTTTGCAGAAGTAGGATTTGTTGTGTAGACTCAATGCCTTTATCAGTTATTATACTCTGCATGGATTTACAAAAGACAGCATTCTAAGTGTACACTGGCTGCGTAAACAAGCCCATCAGACTTGTTGATGTAAATGTTCACATAAATCTGAAGTTAAAACTCATTCTCTCTTAAAAAACATTAAATTTTACATCTCAATACAGTCTCAAGAAGCTTTATTATTTCACAAGGAGGCACTTCGCAACACAGCTGCTTTGTCCGTACAACATGCATGTCTTAGAGATTAGAATAAAAATGAGAATTTTTGTTTTAGACTAGAGACAGAGATTTTATTTAAACTTGCCGTTAATTTCAGACCACTTAATCCACTACTAATGTCCTATTTTACAAAGTGGAAACTGGCCTAATGAAAGACAAAGACATAGTACAGTTAAAATCTACAAGAAAGCTGAAATTTTGTGTCCTGAAATATAGACTGAAGCGTAGGCTAAACAAATCTAAACAAAGCATGTCTAAACAAATCTTGTGCCAGCTCACACTTCCTGTGTGAGTACAAACTTCCTCAGTACAAACAATAGGAGAGCTGAATTTTCACCACCATTCCTAAATCCTTATCTATTCTTCTCTAAGTCAGATATATTGCTAACAGGAATGGCCAAGTGACAGATATATATATTTTTTCCCCCGGAGAAATATGTTTCCTATCAAGGAGCATCATAAAAACAGCAGGGAAAAATGTTCTAAGTAACTGAAAGTTAAGAGAACTCATATTCTGGCATAAGCAGATTTTTGCTGTATCAGAACCCATTAGAAAATTATTTAGTCTAATATTAATTCTGTTTGATAAAGTGGTGGTTGATATCAGTAACATTGCCTTTGTTGTTAAAACATAACTGAAAGTAATGTATTTGCAAAGCACATTCTGAAAAGACAGTACCAGATAATTATTGTTATTTATTGTACCATAACACCCTTCCAGCTATGAGAAATAAGGATTAATACTGCGTTGTAATTTTTTTTTCAAAATCTTTGCTTGATGAACTTTCAAATAGTGTCAACAGGCTTTTCATCTTACAACTAGTTTAAGAAATAAGCATCCCATGGTAATAATCTGCCTGCTCAAGATACTAATTCTTCTCTGTTTCTTGCTCAAACTTGGTGTTTTGTAATATTTGAAACTTTTCAACAGAAGTCAGTGGGAACAGGTCTGAGCTCATTGGTTCTGTAGATGTGTGTTTGGGATGCGTGATGATGGTTTAGTTTCATGGAGAGTGAAACAAAGTCAACTATTGAAGAAAATAAACAGCATGGTAGTCTGTTTAGCTATGTCTCTTATACTGACTATACATAAAAATTTACAGAGCCTGAATCTAATATTCACAAGTGATGGAATAATATTTTCCTGAGAGCTCCTAAACACAGTATACTATGCCATCCTCATGATGTTGACCACTCACCACTTGTGAAGAAAATATAAAAGTATGTTAGTGTATATCTGTTAACATCTGTTATATCTTGTTTATGTGCAAGAATAAAATATATAGTTTATATACATTCTGACAATCTTTTATGAGGTACCGTGGCACCACTAATTCAGCACATGACATGTTAGATGCAGCACACACTCTATGTAAGATGTTATAACTGTAAAACAGTGAAAGGGGCATTTGCCATCACACTATTATTTCATGAGTTTGACTCAGAGATTCATCTTATATTGTTCTCCAAGGAAGCTAGAAGTATCCAGCATTATACAGAATCAAGTACAACAATGCCCCCAGGAACAAACAACATAATAAATGGCAGCATCTGAAGTACATGAAATTCATATTTCATAAGCAGTATATTTACATATGACTGTGAGCCACACGGACTTCCAACTGTCAATTACTGTTATTTCTGTCCCTTTGTGCCAGATATATCTGTCACAAAGCCTGATAAGACAGTGGGAAGACTAAGGAAAATACTGGTGCTAAACCCACAAATGATACTATGGACCACAGATAACTACACTCAAAATCTCAGAACAGAGGAATAGTCTAAACCAGGTATTACCCACACTACAGTAATTCTAATTTTGCACAGCAGTAACCATGCTTTAAACCCAGTGGGAAGACTCACTGAGCTCTAAAACAAACAGCATGTTTGTGTGTGTGGGACTGGACCTGCTTCAAGACCAATGTGTCATCAAGATAAAGTGCAATTGAAACTGTCACACAGCAAGACAGTCATATGTGTTATACTTATAAAATGCTACATTGGAATTTCAAAACTGCAAGCCAGCTGACACCTTAAGAAAAGGAGAAAAAAAAAAAAAAGGTGAACCCAAGTACTAGTCAAAATCACTAGTCATATCCACATCACCTGGAAAGACATCTTCAGATAAGCATAAGAATGTTATTTTCTTGCAGGCAGTGAGAAAATTAACAAAGCTAGAATGCAAAAAAAAGGATCCTAAATTAAGAAAGAACTAGCTCACTCACTCCTACAGTGTTTATTTTTAGGTATAATTAAAAGCCCAGTCCAAAGTCAAAACAGATCTGTTTAGAATTAAACTATGTTAGAGGACAGGAAAGAAAGGTCAGAGGTGTACTATTCATAATTCTACAGTGCTTTAAATCTTACCTAACTCAGGATGAATCATTCAATAGGTGATACCTTTCTTTTTTATTGTCTTTAAACACAAACCTTAATACCATCACTTATTGCCTGATCTGATATCTATTTCTCTAGCATTTAGCCTGTAGGGGTGGCAGCAGTGGAAAGGAGTTTTCCATTTGTATTTCTATTTTGTAATAGACCTTAAGCTGACATTGTTTCCGCTTCATATTTGTTGGTGCTATATCACTACAAATAGGAAACATTAAACCTGCTCTCTTAGAAAAACAAAATCCTAAGCAGTCAGAAGCCTTTAGTTATCTAGCTTTTCGAAGTATTTTGCAGATACATCAAACTTAAGAGGAAAAGATAATACGGGTTTTTGGTACTAGTAAGACCACAAAGACAGGCTATCAAAAACAATGCATTGCAATATTTCTTTCTGGTGTGTGAGCACTGATGAATGGCACTGCTAGGAGAGAACATGATTCATATCACAATTCTAATAGTTAGTCAACATCATTCTACAGTTAGGTCTTCATTTGCAAAGGCCAAGATACATCCCCAAATCTTGTCCCAAATTCTCCAACCAAAGCTGTTTGAACTCTGCTTCAATTCTCCCAGCACTATCTGCAGGGCTTTACAGTTGTTACCAAGGAAAATGTGGAGGACTGCACAAGAAGTGGGAAGAGTGAGAGATTTGCTTCTGCTAATGTCTGATAATAAATCTGCAAAGCAGAAAACAACTTTCACAGGTCCTCTAATTCATTCACTGATGAATGAATCACCATGCATGTATCATTCTTTTTAAGTGATTTTCTAACTTGTTCTTGATAGCATCTGATGAGGAAGACACTGTGATATCTCCAGACCATTTATTACAGGTATTGCTTTTCTTGGACTTAGAAAAAAATTATCATCTACCTTGAAATACCTGCTACAGTTTAAACTCATTACTTCTTGTCATGGAGAGCAGATTATTCTTTTCATCTGTAGCAATACCTGACGGTAATAACTTCACTCTTTCTTTTTTCTTCTAGACTATCTCAGGACTTGCACTCTACATGAGGTCTTATTTTTTAGATCTTTGATCATTCTTATTGCTATCTCCTTGACAAAAATACCGATGTACCTGTCTATATTCATTAATTTTCTCTTTATCACAGTCCCTAATTTATGCAAATCATTTGCACTGTACTCTCTTTCCAAATTTACCTGTAGTTCTTCCCAGGATTTGGTGTCACTTAGAAGTTCATTAAGCAACCTATGATAACATCGTTTACAAAATAATTAAAGACTAGCAAATCCAGGAAAGTGCTCCAAAGAATTCCATTCACTGTGTTCTTCCACTTTAAAAGTAAACACTGGTAACTACTGTCTTAATATGTTACATAAAAAATGAAAATACATTTATTGGAGAGTAAGTCAACATTTAGAGGCTCTAGTTACACTACAAATACTACTAAAATATAATTGTTGTGGAAAAAGAAGATTAGGAGATAAGAAAGATGAATGAAGTAGTAGAGAAAAGGTTGACTAACACAGAATACACACAGGAAAACAGAGTTATGTGATAATAAACTTCGAACTAGTTCCTTAATGGTGTTTGACAAGTGCTCTCGTTTTCTTTTAAATCTTTTCTAAAAATTGCCTTGAGCAAAACCCCAAATTGGCTACATCAATTTTATCTAATTACAACTAGATGATAAGACTTTCAGGTACCATTTTGCTTTAATGTTAATTTTCACTTGGCCTCTATTAGACGTAACATAGAGAGAAATCATTTTATGCAGAACAACTTCCTATCTTTCCTAAGAAACAGTTTCTGATTTCAAATACTTCAATGCATCATTATATTTATATGTATATATAATAAATTCTCAAAATAGCTCTTTTTCATTGCTATTTGTAAAGCACCTGGCATTCTGGTGCTACGTGCAATGAGGAGTGAGGGAAGGTGTTCCCAGATGACAGAACAAGTTCATGAAGAAATTCATCACCTTACATTGTTAAGTGTAAGAGTGTAGCTATGAAACAGAAAAGTTAATTTCTGATTTGGGGCAGATGTTAGTACAAGAAAATGGAAGGTGTAGTATCTCATCTCCCTGAAAACACTGGGTAAACAGCTTTGCATGTTGCAGCTTAGTTTGTGAATATGAAAATCTTGAAATAGGAGGAGTCCTACTAGAAGAAACTGAGAAAGAGCAACTTTGTGCACAGCTATTTCATGATTGTTGCAACATTTAACTGCATGACTGGAGTATTTGGACCAAATTTACTCCAAATAGTGTAGGCAGAAATAGGATTTTGAGTCTGTTTCTGTAAAAGGATGGGTGTTCGCAACAAGTTTATTTCATCTACATCCTCACTTTCTTAACTGTGACGTGTGCAACACACTCCGTGTAATTCTGCAAAGAATTCTATATAATTGTGGTCTTTAGAAGTTATCTTAGCAGATAGCTAGTGAGTGATTTAAGCATAAGCTAATAAAATTTCTGTGGTTTTAAGAGATTCTCCAGAACTAGCCTGGTTCCTTACTTGGATTGTTCTGTTTCGAAACTCACAACTTTTTGACTCCTCTTCTGCTAAATAGCACTTGAATCCAAGATACCAGCTCTGAATTATTCTCTAAAATGGAAATATTAGGAACATCCTATGATAACTATCTCAGTCTAAGAATAAAGACTAGTTCACAACTGAAATTCACTGGACTTCGTTATAAACAACCATTAAAGAATGCACCGTTGTTCTGTCATCCAAACTATAAGGACAAGAAAGAAACTTAAAGAGGAAAAACTTATGTGGAGCAAGATCACTGCTGGGGACTACAAGCAAGAGAGAAATTAGAGTGGAGGAAAGGCTCAATATTAGGAATACTTCAACAATCAGATAGCAATCAATCTGCTAAGGTCAGACAAATATGTCAGCCTAGACTGACAGTAGAGACAAGGATGACCAGATCTTGGACTGATGGATGAGGATGAGCTAATGCAGCTTAAGAAATCCTATCTGTCCAAGCTTCAGTCTTCCACCAGTGCATGTCTTCCTTTACTCAAGTGAGCCACCAGTGACAGGGGTATTACTGGATGCAATTTAACACAGCTGTACAGCTCACCTTTGATCTTAACAAATGGAAGTTACAGGATCTTTTTGTATAATAGGTAACATATATAATCAAGTACTGTTTTTTCTGTAAGCTACTTGGCTGCGTTTCAATACAGATATACAGCTGCTCTGCAAAATTGTGTCAGAAGCTATTCAATTTCCTTTCTACAACACATATGTCAAATACGGAATGTTATTATAAATGTATTATAAATAAATTGCAGCTGGTAGTTTTTTTTTTTTAGTTGCTCAATGGCTGAAATTAATTGGCAAATTGGTTTCTACTGAAAAGACAAAAGTTTATGTTTGAAAAATCGCTTTGGTATTTTACTCTATTCTGCTGAAAAAAAGGGTATTTAACATTGCATGAACACGAAGTCAGCTGAGTTATATCTGCCAGGCCACACTGGTTCTATAGGCAACTCAATATGAAATGAATTGATGGGTTGCATTGTAGTTTGGTAACAATGGTGGCATACTAAACCCATTGTTGCTGCCTCTGTGAAATAGCCTTTCAGCATGTTTTCGTCAGAGAGACAGTGAATGTAAATCACAGTCCAGGAATTGATAGGAAAAATCTGCAAAGCACGTTCTCAGAGCTCACGAGTGTTGGGATGTTGATAGCTGTTTGTCTTTCTATTCCTCTCCAACACAAAGAAACTGTTTTGCCATGGGTGTTTGAAATTAGATTAAGAGATTACAAATAAAAAAGAAAAAAATAAGAATACTTTAATTGTATGAGTTAACAGCTGAACTCCTAGGTGACAGAAGAAATTGTTACCTAAAACTTCATTATAGAATAAATCAAACCTCAGCACTCTTCCTACATGATATCGTTGTTGTATCACTTATGTCCATGGCATGTGTGAAGTAATGCCAATGATGCTTGTGTATATAGTCTGCCTTGTTTTGTCAGAAGTACTTTAAGAATGAACATTTTCAATGACAATATTTATGAAAAGCAAAGGTTTCTATACAGGTATTAAAATATACACTTAAACAAACAGCCAACACAATATTTACCATTAGTAAAAGATTAACTGAAGTAGGACACACATGTAACCTATCCAAATTAAATCGCGCCATGTCTGGAAGATATATGTTAAATGGAATATAAAACACTGGAGTAGATGTCTTACAGAATCTTATGCTTACAACAGATATTGTAGAATAGAAAATACTGATTTGTGTACTGACTTCTTTCATATTACTAAAGCATCTCAGTATTTCTGCTAAAATGACATGCTGTGATTAGTATAAGATTTTTGCTTAGATTGTCATTAGGCTTCAGAGTTAACATCTCAGTTATATCACAGCAGCCATTCACTAAGTCAGAAAGTATTTAAGCTATTTGCACAAGCTCAGAAGGGCAATAAAATTAAATAAAGGATACATTTTCGCAATGATGAGTCTTTGCTTTTTAAATTCTGATGTAGCTAACAAAGTGACTAGTTTTTAAATAAGTAACCAAACAACATCACTGTACATGCCCCTTTTATTCTGGAAAAGTGCAGTGCTTTGATTTTTCAAGTCGTGGTATTTTTCTGAAAGAAATTCTAACAAGGCAGAACATTTAACTAGATCATTTTATGTCCGAAGTTTCCACATTCTGAATATTCTTGCAGTTCTGGTATCTGAAAAACATCCTGGATCATTGGATAATGCTTTGAGCAGCCTGGTCTAGTGGAAGGTGTCTTTGCCCATGGCTGGGAGGTTGGAACTAGATGATCTTTAAGGTCCCTTTCAACCCAAACTGTGATTCCATGTCTTCAAAAAAGAAAGCAGCAGCACATAAACTGGAGGCCTATCGGGGAAATTATCAAGAAATAGTACTATCGACAAGAATATTCTGTGGTACATATTAATCTGTGGAACTCATTGCCCTAGGTTTCTAGGTTCATAGAAGTATATGTGAGCTAAAAATCAGATCAGAGAAATTTACTGAGGACAGGTCCCTCA
This sequence comes from Pampusana beccarii, assembly GCA_013399365.1. NCBI lineage: Eukaryota > Metazoa > Chordata > Aves > Columbiformes > Columbidae > Pampusana > Pampusana beccarii. The sequence goes on from VWYH01009695.1 coordinate 18,564, forward strand.
GGAGCTCTTAAACTTATAATGCAAATTCAGCGTCTGCTAAAAACTCTCATAAAAATTCCATACCAGTTAACCCCTGGAAGCTGTCCATATGTACAAAGAAAATTATTTCTCCAGGTAGGTCCTGATGTAATGCACCTTTCAAAGCATTTCCGTAGCCACAGAATCAGTCTAATCAGTATGACATTTCTTTGGTTCCGTGGCACATGAAATGAAAGGATTGCCAATGTTGTCATGTAAACCTGTTGACTTGCTAATAGTTCATATTTACTCTATACAGTATCTTGAAATTTAGCAACATCATCATCTCTTCATGATTTTCAAAGAGTAAGTTTATATAGTTGGTTGTTTTTCGTTTTTTGTTTTTTTCTGAAGTCATATAATTAGAACCTTAATGACTTCAGAACCTCAATTACTTCAGCTGTATTTCAATCTACAGTTCTGCTGAGTATTTCCCAGATGAAACTAAAATAAAATCTATAAATAAATCTCTATTTTTTAACCAGCGTATATATTATCAAAAATATACTTCAGATGCAAAAGAAAATAGGTCAGACTAAATGAAATATATAGACCTGTTTTGCTGGAGAAAGGCATTTGCACATAGTTACTCTTCTGATCAGAAAGTTGTTTTAAAATGCCCACTTACAATATGTCTGTATTTAAAATTAAATGCGGCATCATCATCTTGAAAAGTTAGTGTGCATACTGGCTTTTTTTAACATCTTCCATTTGATGTGTCACTTAAACTAGGATAGTTATGCATAGACTTTCTGGCTTCACCATAATAAAATTCTTAATAATTCAGAGGGTGTCTCAGTTTAATTGTCATTTTAGTGCCTTTTTTGGTCATATTTGCATCTTCTGTAACTTAATTTTCCCAAATGTATTCATACATTGCAGTCTCATTGCAATACTTCTACTTGTATCATGTAGAAGCAGAAATGTTCCATGTTAACTTGTGAACAGCCTTCATATCCAGGGGCCATTGTCAAATATGTGTTCCTAAAATACTCTATAGAGTTCGTTGCTTAGATAAATATAGAAAAATAACTTGTATAATGTTTCTCTTTTCTTCAAAGAAAACTGACCTAATTAACCAAGTAAACAGCAGGGTTTAAAACAAAATATTATTTAAATGTCCTGATTCCGTCCTTTCCTCATTTTGTGTTGAGACTGTGAAACATACAGTGTTCCTCAGGGCAAAAGCCATGTGTCTGTTCATTCTATAAAATGCTTAGTCCAGGAAGAACTTCAAAACATTTCCAAGCTACAATTCTTCTCAAGCATTCCCTTCACTGTGTGTATACTAACATTTTAAGACTATTTAGTTCTATCACTCCTGAAGATTCTCGGAAATTCCTATAGCAAACAACAGATGCACATATGTGCAGTGAGACCATGGGGTAGAGAAGCTCTTGAACCTATGCAAGAAAAAAGTGCCTTGAATTTTCAGAAGCCTGACTTTTCCCAATATGGTTAGACAACTATACAACATTCATGTGGAAACAGCTTTAGGTATTAAGCAACCGAAAACTCATGCTTAGGATGCAAGTAGCAAGACTGCAAAATCAGTTCCAGGTCCTATGGGATGCTGACAGGGAGCACTGCTGCATAGCGGGAACCTGCCTTAGGCAGTTGTGACCACAAGCCATGCTCAGTCAGTCCTGGGGAAGGTCTGCAAAACTCCTTCTCTGTCTGAGACTATAGAGCAGGAAAATGTTTTACATGTACTGCTGGGATGCATTGTCTTCAATTTGCATAAGAAACAAACGATGTTATAAACCTGCATATTCACAGTTTCCCTTGACATCTATCTTGCGTAAAGTTGTGGAATTCATATAATGCAGAACAAGGTGAATTTCTTAAGAATCACTTGTTTTCTAGGTTCATTTCTAGGTTCATTTCCTAACTCTGGCATAACTTTCTTTAACAACCTTGGCTGACATTTTCTGTATAATTTTTTTTTTTCACGCAAACCGCTGTTATTTCTGCTAATCCGCCAAAAAAAAAAAGGGACCCAATAATCTTGAGAATACTTTTTCATGTGTAACTTGTACAGTCCAAGATTACGAAGACAAAAAGAATTGGAAAAACATCCAAACCCTTTTGGTGCTTATCTTGCATAAATCGCTCGGTTTCTGTATACCTGAATTCAAATTGCTTTTGTCACTGGGATATCTGTAGGTATAGGTGATAAAACATCAAGTGGGGAATGATAGGTCACGGAAATTCTGTGGCTGTATGCACTGGAAACATTAACTAGCTGATTCAGTTCTCACAGAAGGCAATAGAACTTTTTAATAGTGATCACAAGTGGAAAACAAGTATCACAAAGCTATCATAGCTACACCACAGGTATTGCTTCCTGTCCTTCAGTAAGAGAAAAACAGCTGGAAAGTGCCAATGTTAACAAACACCCTGCAGAAATGTAAACCCTTAACCCAGACCACCTTTTTGAAAATTTGGTAGCAAACCTTAGACAATATGCAACAGGAAAGAAAAGCAGAAGTTACCTTGACTAGTGAGTGATTGTGCCAGCTGACATCTGTTTGCAAGCAGCAAATGCGAACCCAAAACACCCACCCTGTTCCTAATAGATAGGATGTACAATGTCTTACATTTCCTAACCGACCACACAGTTCTCACAGCTTCAGTGAATTGTTTGACATAACAGCATATTTTAAACAGGGCAACACCATTTATAGTGAAGCAGAAGAATCTTTCATTGATCTTTTGCAAAGCATAGCTTCAGTTTTGGAAGTTCAACAAAGGAAGAAGCTTTTGGGGTGCATATATCTGTCTGTGCTTTTAATCTGCTTTCAAAGGTAACAAGACTCACGGGAATTTGTAAGAATCTTTAAAAATAACTGTCAAATATGTGAGTTTTTTCTGTATTTGGTTACCATACTCGAGGGCAAGTTTCACAAGTTTCATAACTTGATCTATCCTGTCAACACCGTTGTTGCATACTCTTTCAGAGCTATACAAGCATGTTATGGAAATTGCTGCATCTGCTTCATTGAACCCTGTGGTGGCATGAGCGATTACATCATTCAGGCAGAAAAAATTAAGAATTCAGAGCATTTTATTTTTTTATGGTTTTGTAGTAAATAAAGGAAAAATAGATACAAAAATGTTCAATTATACATTTGTGAAAAAAATAAAAAAATAAGCAATAATATTAAATTGAATGCCTGCTTGTGTTGTTCATATCTGAAGTGGAAAAATCTTATATGCATAGGATTTTTGCTTGTAGCAACTGATTTTTGCAATTTTTTACTTGAAGTGGTTCTTATAAACAGAATATAGATAGCCACAAAATTTGAGAGGTGTTTTAAGCAAAAAGTTTTAAGTACCATAACAGCATATCCACAGTCTCTAGGAAAATAAGTCGTGATCTTTTCAGTCTATGGGCCACTGTTGTAAAGGATCACTACTTCTTCTTTAGCATATGGGCATCTCTTATTTCCTAATTCTATAAATATCTTAAGAAGCAGATATGTACTTTTAATTTAATTTCAGTAAGAATCATAGAATCATAGAATAATTTTGGGTGGAAGAGATCATCAGCATCATCGAATCCAACCATAACCTAACTCCAGGGATGGTGACTCCACCCTGGGCAGCCTGTTTCAACACCTAACAACCCTTTCTGTGAGGATTTTTTTCCTGATAACTTTCCTAAGAGCTGAGAAATAAGATGTTTTGCAAGATTGTATTTGGTTTATGTGACAAGGTTTTGGCAGCAAGGGTGCAGGGGTGCTGCAAGGGTGGTTTCTGTGCTACCCCTGTGTCAGACAGAGCCAGTTCCACCATTTGGGTCCCCAAAGCTGAGCCCATCAGTGATGCTGGTGTCACCTCTGTGATATTATATTTAAGAAAGGGTAAAAAATGCTGGATGGCAGCTGTGAGAGAGAGGAGTGAGAAAAATGTGAGAGAAACAGCCCTGGAGACAGCAAGGTCAGTGAAGAAGGAGGAGGAGGTGCTCCAGGTGGTGGAGCAGAGATTCCCCTGCAGCCTGTGGAGAAGACCATGATGACACAGATTGTCCCTCTGCAGACCATGGTGGAGCAGATATCCATCCACACTGCAGCAAACCGAGCATGGAGCACGCCACACTGCAGCAGATGGACATGTCCTGAACAACACTGCAGTCTGTGGAAAGCCCACACTGGAGCAGGCTTCTGGCACAAACTGCAGCCCAGGGAGAGGAGGCCACACAGAAGGGGGTTTTCTGGCCTATTGGACCCCTGGAAAGGACCTATGCTGGAACAATTCTTAAAGAAGGACCCACATTGGAGCAGTTTAGTAAGGATTGTATCCTGTGTGAGGGAGCTCACACTGGAACAGTGGAAGGCCATGAGAAGGAAGGAGAGACAAAGTGCTATGAACTAATCACAGCTCCCATTCCCCACCCCACTGTGCCACTCGGGGTGTAAAGAGGCAGAAGAGTTGGTAATGGAGGAGTGAAGTTGAGCAAAGGAAGAAGGACAGGGGAAAGTGTTTTTAGTTTTGTCTTTGTTTCTCACTATTCTACTGTATTTTAAAATGGCAATAAAGTAAATTACTTTTCCCTAAGTCAAGTCTGTTTTGTCTGTGATTGTATCTGGTGTTTGATCTCCCTATCTTTATCGTGACCCACAAGCATTTTCATCTTATTTTCTAACCCTGTCCTGTTGAGAAGGAGATAGAGTGGTTTGATGGGTGTCTGGCATCCAGCCAAGGTTAATTCACCGCAAAGACAGAAAATTTAACTTGGTTTTCCCCAATTAGAGTTTGGTGCTGTAAACACTGGTCCTACTTCCATATTTCTTTAGGATACTCCCATCTGTCTCCTATTTATTGCCATCGCTTACATTTATTTATTCTACATAGACTATGCCCAGACCATGGACTTATTCCATCCATCCCACGGCTTTTCTGCTGTAACCTCAGAGAAGACAGAGAATGACTATTAAAGTGGCACATTACACAGACAGTCAAATAAATACTTGTCATCGTAGCAGTGCATAGCTAGCAAAAGGCTTTGCACTGCTGCTCTCTTTGACTCAATCCCCATTTTATCCAAACTGCTCCTGAAAAAGATCTAAAAAATGGTGTCTAGACTCAGCCACAAGAAAGATTTAACAGCATACATGAGAGGAACATTTTCTGCTTAACTGTTCAGCCTAACTGTTCTTCTCTGTCACTGACTTGTCATTCTCGGCAGGCTGCTGCAAAAAATCAAGGAAAGAATTACAAATTCTGTGTCTTTAGGAAATCACCTTTACTTTTGAGCTCAAGAATGTTTGGAAGATAATAACATTAAAAAGATCCCAAGACAAGCAGCAGCAATGATAAGTTGCTGCAGAGACTGAGACAAGTGTTGAAAAATTTCGCATTCCTATCAGAAGTCTTGCAATAGCCTTTAAGACAAGCTCTGTAATAAAGTGATCAAATACATATTCTAGCCTTTTTTTAAGATCCAGAGTAGTTATCTAGTTCAAAAAAAGAAAGTAAAAAATCTATTTTATTTTAAAAAATCAATGTAATTTTAAATTGATCTTGTAATTTTTGTATGTTATTATAGACAGTACTGGATCTAGGACAAAGAAATTGTGAAAAAATGAGTTATGTGATTTGACAAGACACTGAAGGAAATTCAAATCAGTATATAAGCTGAAGCCCATTGTTTATAAAAAAAGAGTTGCTAGTAAGTTGGATGCACTCAACGACACCTAGTCAGTGATGTATTTGATGTTCTGACACAAATGGAAAGCTGCTTTCCTGGCACAAATTTAACCGGGCTTTTTTTCCCCACTATGCTTCGTACTCCATCTGGTCACTGGATAACCATCCTGTTTATCACTTCTTTATTCCTCTGGTTTGTGCAACACATCCTTAAAAACAACTACTCTTAAATGAGCTCTTAGGGTTTTGTTGTTGTTGTATTTGTTTGCTTGTTTGTTTGTTTTTCAATAAAGTAATTGCCTTTGTCCTACTGTTGTGGTTTAACACCAATCGGCATGTGAGACCATGCAGATGATTAATATATGATTAATATAATCATAATAATGATGACAACAACAACAGAGTACACAAAACAAGTGATGCACCATGTAGTTGGTCACCATTCACGACCCAACAGCCTGTTCATTCCCAAGCAGTGGTATTTGCGCCCGCCCAGCCATCTCCAGTTTAAATATTGAGTATGACATCATATGGTAAGGAATACCCCTTTGGCCAGCTTGAGTCAGCTGTTCTGGCATTCCTCCCTCCCAGTTTCTTGTGCACCTGGTAGAGCAGGGGAATAATATTTATTGTTACTGACTACAAGAGAAAGTGACTGTTAATCATGGAATCAAAACAGCAAGGGGAAGGAATCCCAGACTGCTAACTGGACACAGCATGTAAGAAAGCTAACCTCTCACACTGGCAGTATGCAGCTACAAAAAAGTCTTTTCTACAATTTTATCTGCTAGGAAGAGTACTAAATATAAGTAAGGAGTGATAAGCATAGGTCACCACAGGATGGTCTGATGCCCTTCTATCATTTGTGTATATAGGAGATACCTGTCATTTAATCTCTTACTCTAGCAACTTGAAATCTCAATGCCTTTATGTAAAATTGCATTTAAAGTGCAGCTTTACTAGATCCATGTTTCTCCAAATTGAACAGGGCATCTGTACAGATAGTGTAGAAGGTTTTCTTTATATTCCCATTATTTTTGTACAAAAACCACAATCAGAGTACAATTTGAGGAAACTAGTTAATTCCCAAAGCTAAATGTTTTTTGAAAGCATAGTAAATCTATTAGACGTGGATCAGCAACAAGGATTTAGAAGTTAAATCTTGACTAGTTGTCGTAAGGAGAACAATTTATTGTTTCTTCCTAGCATAAACATTACCAAGATCCTCACTGAAGGACAAACAGATGAAGTTCTTTTTGCAGCCTCCAATACTATACTGGAAACAAAAGTATATGACATGTTCTATATCATATTTCAATTACTGATATTGCAGAGTGACTAGGTAGAAAATAATCTAAAGATTATAGTGGTTCAGAGGTGGGATATGGGCCAACAATATCATGCTGCTGCAAAGACCAATAATCATACTAGGAAGTATATATAGAAACACTATGTTACATGGATGAAGTAATGATTTCAACCCTCTCTAGCCTTGTAAAGCTACCCTTTCCAAGAGTCCTGTCTAGTATTGCACAATGTAATTTAAGAAGGAAGCAGACGTGGAGTAAACAAAGGTCAGTGAAAATAATGAGAGATATAGTAGCTGAATACTGTCATGAAAGAAATGGAATAAGAGCCTATCACATATTTTAAGAACATTGCATATAAACTAAAACAACAAGGGAGATCACGTCAGTGCTAGAAGTTCCAATGGTAAGGATAGTGAGCACTGTAGTCTGCTTGGAGACCATGAGAGATTTTAAAGAACAATTCAAAGAATGTCTGTCAAGAACTGTATAGGCCTTGCCTTCTGAAAGTGTGGAGAGTCCATGTCTTCCAAGGTGCTTGCCATCTCTTTTCTATTTCTCTAATTTTCATAGAATGAGTTGCTAATTCGTGTTCAGTTATTGTTATTTGTTATTTGTGTTACGTGCTAATGTGTTCAGTTATTAACTTATTTATTACACTGGTTTCCTCTATATTCTAGATAATATATCGAGTCATGGCAGCACTGCCTACTTTGTTCTGAATGGCTGGAAACACCCACTAATATTTTTCTCTCCTAGACATGCAAATTCAGTCTTGAAGAAGAGCTGATCTATTTCTACTTCAAGCTCTGCCTCTAACTTGTAAAATTATTGAGTGGTGTATTAACAATCTACTTCTAACTGAGAATTAGACTTCTTTAGCCTCTACTCATCTGCATTAATGCTCCTTTTTTCATTTGCACATCTTGACGCTTCAATGCCTAAACATGTTAACACATCTTCAACCAAAGTGGCTTCTCATGCCAGACAAGTGTCAGTATATTAATGTTCTTCTGACAGATGTTAAGCCACACTTAACCGAAGCCACTGAACTTCCAAAATGATTTGGTGAAGTAAAAATCTTTTATATATGTCTGTGTGCTTTTGACCAAATAGTTTTCAGATTCAAGAGAGTATCAGTAGCACTAAAAAAATTTGACCATCTCAACCCAGTCTGCATCTTCAGGCCACTGATTCTTTCAACATCGGCAAGCCTGTCCTTAAGTGTTAATGTTCTGTCAGTTATCATGTTCGTTAACAAAACTGCTCAAATAATGAGGAAAGAAATCCAAATAAGGAAAGAAACCACAAACTGGATTTTCTATGAAGCTGGATATCTCAAAGTTTTAGAGGTTTTACAGGACAAGGTCAGCAAGCAGATCAGCCTGTGTGCAGTTGTAGTGGGTATCCATTATTGACCTCCTAACCAGGAAAAATGAACAAAAAGAAATGCCTTTTAAAAATTCTCCAGCTCAGAATTTTTTTGTGAGTCATCAAAATGCTGACTGTTTCTCGTCCTGGGAGTTCCCACTGGAAATGTGGTCAGTAGGTCAGCTAGATCGAAAATTAAATTTTGACAATTTAAGATTTAAGCAGTCAGCATGGGTATGTGAAGGGGAAATCATGCTTAACCAACATGATAGCCCAACTATGGGAGTATTTTTCAGGAAACAGGCTAAAAAAGTTAGATTGAAGTGATATGATATCACTATTTGATATGAAGGTAGAACAGAATCTGACAAAGACAGTATGGGGAAAGGAGATTTCTGTTTAGGGTTTACTCCAGACATGAAATAGAAAAATACTATGAGTAAAATATAAATACTGAGTCTCGAGCAGGAAAAATATAGTAAGTGAATGGGGAAGTGTTCTACAGAAGATTACTTTCTAAATACACAAAATCTCTTCAATTTGATCAAGCCGATAATCTGTGTGTTAAAGTCACAGTGTTTCTAATTCATATTAGCAACTCTTTGCCAGTGCCTACAGTGGTGTAGAAAGTTAATATTCCATAGACTGTTGGAATATCTCAAATATGTCCATGGAGACTTTACTTTTTAAAAGAAAAACTGGATTATGTCTTCTCAAAACATTACTTGCAGGAAAAGCATAAATTATCTCTTCTGTGTTACACTCAATTGCTCTTTGAAATCTACACTGGAGCACCCAAGTTTTGTATCAATCCTGTTGAAATATCTGTGGCAAAGCAATGGTTTTATGTAGAGCAGAAGCTGCAGTTTCAATTTACTTGATTTAAAAGATACTGATTGTATCAATACAAGATGTGTTAAAAAGCTGTTGATGATAAAAATATATATTGAAACAAAACTGGTTTTAAAAAGCTCATTCGTATTTCATTGTTTATACCATGCCAGGTGTTCAGTGAGATGACACTGGCCAAATACACTGCCTATACTCTGTTTCACTTTTGGACAAGTTTGCAAGACTACTGAAATTTGATTCAAAGTGAAGCAGAAAGTTTAAGCACATTAGAAATCTCCCTACTTCAATTTTTTTCCTGGTTCAAGTAAAATGGGAAGCATTTCAGTTTATACTGGATTTTGTGAGCAATGTCCTACACCCTCATGTATTTTTTAACGTTAGTCAGAATTTTGGTAGTTACATTTCTTGAGAGAGTTCTTTTAAAATTCATGTATTTTACTGCACAAAGAATTCTGCAGCTAAATCAGCATCCTCCCTTAAATACTCAAAAATTAATAAATGGGTCATATATTGTGAGAATGTATTGGTGATTTTTAGAGAGGATCTGATATAGTAATCTGTATATCTGTGATACGTGATGTCCTTCTAGGTAACATGACTCTGCCTCTGCTTATATATTCAAATCCATACAAGTAGCCAACGCCACTGCTGTCAGATTTTTTTCAGTAGTTTACATGAAACAAACTAGTTCCTCAGGCATTCTCATAAAAATTGCTAACAAAAATGACATCCTTATGAACGTGCACTGCAGCTACTTAGAGCAGACCCCTGGAGGTTGAGACAAATGATGGTGCAGTTCAAATGAAGCCTTCAGTAATTCTGCCTATTTTGTGCTGTTCAGTCAAAGGAGTGCTTATAGTTCAGAGTCTTTCAGGTTGTCAGTTTGTCACCTTTAAGGCTGAAAAGAGACATACTAACTACGTAAGAAGCCACAATTGTAATGTCCTGTATGTACGGCAAATTCTCTCAGTACCCTTCGGGGTTTTAAAAATCTTTATGAAATATATATTAAAAAATTTGCTTGCATTATTTCAAGTAAGAAGGAGATCAATATCACCTGACGTACACAAAATTATTTGATAGCATCTCGGTGCCTTTGAGGTTTATTAGGTGCCAAAGAACATATACATACATGATCTACTATCATCACCTGATGCATTTTAATATCCTTTTATTGAAAGCATGATCTTATTTTAGGAGGTAATAACCATAGAATTATGTTTGATTCCTATCTGGCACAGACTTTGTTTCCTTGGTAAGAGCTTTTGCAATACTAAAAAATGTTAGGCATTACAGACTGTGCTTTGAAAGCAGATAATGATTTGATCTCATTTGCAATGTTTTTTGCAATAGACTAACAAAAATTTAACACAAGTGCCACATTATTTTATTGACTTGTCTTCCAAGAGATAATGTCCATTACTTTTTGGTTTATTTTGTTTAAATGGACGGAGAACTACAGCTTCAGGCAGGCATTGTGTAGGCAAAGAGGTAGGCACATTTTTCTCTCAGGCATACTAGCAATGAATTCCCATGTAATCCATTATAACCCCCTGCCTGTAAACATGTTGCAAAAGTCATCTTACTGCATCTCTACTGCAGCCTGCAACCTTACCTACTATTTCTGATTCTGCATTCCCTCACAGCTTGACTACTGCTCTTCAGACTTATTAACAATTGTCAGCATACCTTGACATATCACAGCCATTTCTGAAAGTAGGCTGATCATTCCCTTGACAAGTGGTGGTAAATTAAAAGGGAAGTTAAAAGTTAAAAGGGGTTTTGTTTGTTGGATCAAAGATAATTTTTAGTAAAATAGAGGAAAGGACTATCAGCATTTCATTGTCTAGTTGTGGCAGTGGTGGTTATAAGACCTTCAGGCTTGGCCTTAGAAAATACCATACCATAGAAGAATCTATGACACAATGAGAAATTATCTAAGAAAATATAAAAGGAAAAACTGTGTGAGCATGCATGTGAGGGAGTAAACTGCTAGAACTTACATTTGTGTAGCAAAAAAGAAAGCCAACTCTTATAAAGCAAAAGAAGAGTAGTGTTTGCTTCCAAGCAAATCTGCTGGAAGCATGAGAGAAGAAGGATCTGTTGTTTAGAGTGATATATGTCTACCCCTTCTTCAAGTACTAGATTAGTCCTTACGTGGTTGGTGTTGTTCTGCCTAGAATGCAAACTTACATTGCAATAAAGAATCACTGACCTACCTAGCCATACTTGCTTAGTAAAGATCGTGTGCCCTTCTCTTTACTACACGATTTTTACTATATGTATATTTACTAAAGTAGGGCTATTGAAAAAACAAGAGTAAAATTACAGTACATTTTCTCTTCAATTTGAATTTTACACAGGTTTCTTTCTCTCCTTCTCTAAAAATATGATGCAACATTGCTGTGCTGTTCAACCCTCTAGATAACAGTCACATTACATACTAGAAATGTCTAAATTTCCACGAGGACTAATATCAGTTATTCACATCATGTGGTTTCCTCACGTTGCCTTCTGGGATTTTAGAAGACGCTATACATACAAAGATTAATAGCAATCTAATCTAGTAAGAATGTTACAAAGAAACCCTCATAATTGTTTATGAACAGTTACTTTCAAAAGTTTTTTTACTCCTTGATTAACACTTATTCACATGAAACCACAGCAGTATTATTTATGTAAATAAAGTATAAAAGGTTTGTAACACGTGTCTAGAATGACAATTCATGCTGTCGGATTTCTGATCAGTTTTAAAAGCTTCATATAAAACTTACTCGTTTTTTGTTTGTTTGTGGTTTTGTTTGTTTGTTAGGGTTTTGTTTTGTTTTGTTTTTTAAAATTCTAGTGGCAGATTAAATCAGAGTCAATTTATAATCTCTCTAAATTATTTCCTAAACTGGAAATCTTAATGTGTCCCATAATTTAAAAGAAAAAAAAAAGAAAAATAAAAAAGAGACTAAAACATCACACAAAAAAATAATGGGTCTCTATTGTCAAGCATCAGTCTGCTCTGTAATTACCCTCTGCCATTTTTGCAGTTGCTGCAGACCAAATTAAAAGCAGCTGGCCACAAAGGGCAAATCAGAGGGAGAACCGGTGTCATTAGTAATCAGGGGTAATGATTAGAGAGGATGGCAAAGACGACATTAAACTGTGCTAAGTCATTAAGGAGAGACATGTAGACACTGAAATGTGGGCAATGTGGGAAAGGAAAAACAAGCAAATCTCAAGTAATACTAAAAATATTTTCAGCTATAGAATCTGAAAGGAGGTTGTAGCATGGAGGCTGTTGGTCTCTTCTCCCAAGTGGCAAGTGATAGGATGAGAGGAAATGGCCTCAGATTGTGCCAGGGAAGGTTCAGATTAGATATTAGGAAAAATTTATTCACAGAAAAGATTGTGAAGTACTGGAACAGGCTGCCCAGGGAAGTGGTTGAGTCACCATCCCTGGAGGTGTTTAAAAGATATATAGATGAAGTTCTCAGGGACATGGTTTAGTGCTAGAGTTAGGTTATGGTTGGACTCAATGATCTTGAGGGTCTCTTCCAACCAAAATTATTGTATGATTCTATCTTTATGAGAAAACAACCTTGCGAGTAAAAACCTGGCAGGTAAACAGTCAGTACATTGGAACTCTTCTCATTATTTCAAGAGCTTCCTTCCATCCTCATTATTTTCAAAAATATTTTCTTATTACCTGCTTCTTTTATGTCCTTTTTTTTGACTTGTGGGAAGTGTGAGATTGACAAATACAGTTACTGAAACACATATTAGTTTTTGCAATAGGCACAGCATGGGCAGCAATTGAAGAAAAGTTCTCCTTGTTACCACTAGCCACTCTGTTCCATATATATTGCAGACAAACCAAATCTCTTAGAAAGTGAGAAAGGTTTACTCCATTGGTCTAGCTAATCCTTTCAACCACAGCTAAGGAAGGCAGAGTACTTATTATAAATATGGTAATAGTTAGCATTTTCTGAGCTCCAAATAAAAACTATATCTTAAGAGAGATGTCAAGGTGATGGATGCTGCCAATGAGAATGACACTAAATGTATAAAAACAACTGTTGTCCCTTCAAATTAAAATGTGATCTTCAGCCTTGTAATGAATGTAGTGTAAAATCTGGTGCGTGCCTTTGGAGCATGGCAAGATATTTTATCCCTTCTCCCTTTCTCTTCTCATTTGACTTCTTTTAGCTTCTTGTCTCTCTGTTTGCTTTGGTTCTTTTCATTCCCCTGACAAAAAGTCATGTTTTTTTGCCTTCAACCTGATATTGAGCTCCTTCTCCCCCACACACCAGCCTTTGCAATAAGCAATGTAGGCACACTGAAATATGTCCAAACAAACCTCCTCCCAAGTGACACAGAAAGCTCAAAACACCACCTGCTGTTCTATGTAAGATTATTAGATGCAAGCTATATGCATCATTTAAAATCATTAGCATAAAATCAATAGCTCTAGAAGATAATTACAATTTTTACCATGACCTTGTCCCTCATGGTACTTCAGCCTCAAGGGTTATTTAACTAAGGCATAGGAAGGATGGTTTTGATTACTGATTCTGCATGAAATTTAACTGACGTAAAGATATTAAAAGACTTCCTCTCCACCATTCTGAAAAGACCTTTACTTCCTTAGTCTTGATTCCAGCTAAAAGTCCTCAGAAACCTGAGAGCGTGACTGTGGTTACAAATAGCTTCAACTTGTGGTAAGAAGTATTTAGGAAACCCTTTTAATTACAGCAGTAATGAAGCACTAGAATGAAGAGTTTATCAGGATTAGAAATGGTGTGGAATTTCCTTTGTAAACTGTCTTTAAGAATAAATTTGACTGTTGTTTATATCCCACCTTGGGATAGTTCAGGTTTATCTACTCTGTGTTGTTCAAGATGGGTGAACTGAATGACATCCTGAAGTCCCTTCCAGCCCTAACTTTGAACACTTTATCATTAATAAATAAATAGCTTTCTATAATCACCTAATCCAACAGTACTTTAGCTCTCTCACTATGATCCCAGTGTGCATCCAAAATGTGTGAAAATCAAAAGCTGTTCTTTTTTAACTGTCAGATTTATAAACTTTCTTTATGATAGAAAATCTAGTCATTTTCCTTTATTCCTGGACACTAACACTGGCAATAAAGCCTCTGAATTTGGAGCTTAGCTAAGACTTGATGATTATTTATTTACCATTTGAATTCAAAAGTTCCGACTGACGCGGGCCCTCTACTCAGGGCCCTCTACTCAGGGCCCTCTATTCAGAACAGATGGGCTATCACTAAAGTTTAAGACATAGGACTAACATCTACGTGTCTATTTCTAGTCCTAAAACTAAGACTCATTTTGTGTCCTTAAGAAAGTCTTTTAAGCCTTCTCAGTTCTTCAGTTTCCCCAGAAAATATAATTTAGTCTTGCTTTAAACTTTAAACATGGGCATGATAGACCACACTGTTGACAGAAAGAACAGAAGTTTTTCAGGACTGTCAGAGGTCTCACAGAGGATTTGTATTTACCAGATTTCTAAGATAAGTCTGTCAGTTTAAGACACTTGAAAATTTTAAGGAACTCAAGAGCTTTCCCAAAGTGTAGTTACTATGAGACTTCTAGAACTTTAGAACAAAATGGTCAGAATTTACACACATTTCAAAAGGAAAATGTAGCCAGTGCTGGACTCAAAAGAAGGGATCTTTAAAGACCATGGCTATCCCTCTGCATCTGCAATTGTGAATCAATTGAGGTGGGTTGAAGCAGCTTGAGCTGGGAGAAGTTAATGACACAATAACTATTCCATTACTGCTATAACCTAGCATTTTTAGAGGAGCATCATCTAAAAGTTAGCTGCTGATGGATAAAACTGACCAAGACTTGCTTGAGGGAGTAGTCTTAGAAAGGAAGAAGAGAAGAAACCTCAGTGTCAGCGTATAGAGGTAAAAAAAAATAAAATAAAATAAAAAAAAAATCACATAGATCAATTTTGGTTCTTATGGTTCTCCTGAGATGAAAGTCCTGGAGGCAAGAGCACTGCTGTGTTCCCCAGAGCATAAGTCTGTGACTGCAGCAGTGTTTTCCAGGAAAAAAATCTCGTTCTCCTTTTAACTGACTTTTGGGTCTGATTCCACAATCTTTCAGAGAGGAGGTAGAAGATGGGCTGGAAAATATGAGTTTCAAATTAGGGCAACATAACAAAAAAGATGTAATTGTTTACCAGACTTCAATTTCCAGCAGCTATGATGCCATTGTTTTAGAGATCTTCAAAAACTGTTCAGCAACATTTAAATTAAAACCTAGTCGTAAATGACAAATGTAGTATAAGGCTGGCTACTAGCTCTTTCTATTTATCACAGACTGTCATCAGTGAGGCTGATTTCCCTGACCTCCTCTGTCTTTGCAATGAGGCTTAATAAACAGTGACAGCAATTACACAGAAATAAGATTTTGAACATGCCCGATTCAATCCCCAGAATGGATAAGATGCTTAAATAAATTTGCTACAACCATTACAGAGAAGGTTGATTCTGAAATATGGCTTGTCTCAGGTGAAAGCTATGACACTCTAGATACTTTCAATACTGTGACATGAGAGATTCTTGTCTGAAATTCTCTCCCTTGCCTGAACCAAAATTGTAACCTTTACATTCTGGGTCGTGAGAGATAAAATATGAGCTGTTATGTCCTTGCTGGGAGTTGCAGTCTCTTTATGCTCCCTGTGGATTCCTCCATTTCCAGGGAATTCACAATTGACCAATTACCTTTCTGGACAATTTTTACCACCAGAGACACTGATCTGATACAGGATCTAGGGAAACCTCCATAGGAAGGAGGGAAGGTACTTCAGTTTTCTTTACTGTGATTTTTTTTAGTACTCAGATGTTATACCTATTTTGTTGCTGGTCTTTTAAATTGGTTGCTTTGTCATGGTGGGGATACATATAATAATAATGAAAAACTTTTTCTGTCATTCACCAGAAGCACTGTTTTCAGCTATTTTTTGTATAGCTGCATATACAAATAGGCCTGCACAACTTTTCTGAAAACAGCTACATTTGTATATGCAAATGACATCACTGCACGTACAATAGAGAATCATGTATGTGATGGGCACTTTTGACATATACTTCCATTGAATTCCATTTATCTGTGTCTTAGAGGATTAGGAATATGAACACATTGTGTGCTCATTCTCTGAATTATCATATCTTTTTAATAAAATATCAGTTATATAAAAACAGGCTTTAATTGGTAATCCTTTAGTACGTTTGATGGTTAGCAAGAAACATGCAAAGTGAGGGAAGTGGGGTATATTGGAGCCTAGGAAACTGCAGGAGGGTAAGGTATCATTAAGCAGTATGTATCATAATGCAAATATTAAGTAATAAACCCAGCTAGCCTTCAATTTACTGATAATTCAATCTGACATTAATTTTCTGGTATGACTGGCAAGGTGACAGTGATTTATTTTAGAGACAAAACCTGAATTTGTGATTTACAGCTGTATTGAGTTTAGGTTTTATATTATCAAAAAAAAAAGGGAGTAGGGAGGAGTAGGTACTCACCTTTGTAGTAAACTGAGACATAGCTGACATTGCTTAAAAACATGAATTACAGAAGTGATTAAAAACAAAACAAGACCAAAAACAACAGTGGGAGGCTTATTACCTGAATGCTCAAGCATCTCAAGTTAAAAAAAGATATAGCGAAGATAAAATAGCAACTAAATAAAGAAACTGAAAGTAATGAGGAATGTCGGAAATAGGAGACATTTTCCACAGGTAGAAAAATCTCACTGCAGAAAAGAAACAATTCCTCATGCAATATACATCTGAATAATAAAGAAAATCCAGTCAAAGTTGTTCAGTGGAAATATTTGCAAGGATAAATGATCTGTTTGAAGACAATGTTTAGAAGAAGCTTAATATTTTTATTTATATTTTCTGAAAACTATTTTGAATTTTTGAAGTAGAATTCTTAGAATACCTTTCACTTACAACAAAGTGTTTCTTATAACAGAATTTCTAATATCATGAATAATAGAGAGATGTTCCGATGTATGACTACATCTGTTTTTCAGGGCCTAATTTTCATACTCTTGATTTCATTAAATCCCTCTGTAACTTCTGTCTGCAGTTAACTGGGAGGAAAGTAAAGTTCTGTATGGGACTGAAACTGTATGTCAATGTACACGAGTTTCATAAAATTTAAGCAATATCCACACAGATACATGCATATGTGTGTATGTGTACATATATATACTTATGTCACATAGTTTTGCATTACTTCTATATACATTTCACTGTTCTGTGCTGTCCCTTCAGTGCACAAACAAGAGTTAAGCATATGCATACAACTGAATTTTTGCAGTGTTATTTGCCCAAGTGCCTGTCCAGAGCTAAATGAAATGCCTCAGTGTGCATACTTTTTTATGGCACCAGTAGACATCTCACCAGCATGTGTTTTGGGACAGTCCCTTCACACAGTCTTTCCTAACGGCCTAAAAGCCTAAAACCAAGTAGCCAAGGGGATTTGTGTAGTAGGTTAAACGTTTAATACAAACTGAATGCTGTGTCAGCACCATTTCTAGTTACTCTCTTTGGTGCTATTAGATACACATGGTGAGACTTCGTTCCTGTCATGTTTATAGTTTCAGCATTGCCTGAAGGAGTTATAAAAAGTAGTCATGCTTGTGTAATTCCTGTGGCATGGTTAAAAGAATAGCCCTGAACTCTGAGAATGATCTCTGGATATAAAGCAATAATGGGCTATTATTCGTTCCTTTCTTTTCTGGCTACATCAAATAACACTTTGGTGTTTAGACATAATTCACAATATGCAGATACTGAGTGAGAAAGAAGGAAGTTTACTCAGTGAAACCGCAAATTCAAACACAAATATAAGAAGATTCATTATAATCTCATTGTAATACCAGAACACACCTCCATCTCAAAAGATACCCACTTCCCATACCCCGTTGAGCAAGTGCAGTGAAGATTTATCTTAAAAATTGAAGAGAGAGTTTTTACACCAATCAATAACAAAGGTATGAATGACTAGAGTCACTCAAGCTCCACCTAAAAATAGAAAATAGTATAAAATATCCTAATAACAGAGGAAGGCTGTGGGAAGATGCCATCACTGAGAAGTGAAGGCAACAGCATAATAAGACTTCTGGGACCAGTCAATGGTCTGAGCCTATCTTCTCCACCACAAAGGGATGTTTTGGGGTAAGATTTGCACACTTAGTTGTACCAAGTTTTCCCTGGGACACTTAGTCTTCGAGCTTGTATTTGCAATCGTGTTAGTAGCACTATACACTCATCTTAGAATTTATATATGCTTGACACCAATACTTATTGCTTGCAACATGTGGCTTTTACAGCTAAAGTGTATTTTGCAACTAAAGCATGTTTTTGCAGACAATGTATTTATCAATGGCAATCAAAAGAACTTGTACCTGTTGCTTTAATAAACCTCATTATTTGTGGATCCAGTTGTGAGAATTACTCATTGGATGTGCTCAGACTTACAGTACGTATTATACTACCCCTGAATCTGTGCAACTGCATAAGTTCAGTGGTCACGATTGCCCTGCACTGTCAGTGAATCCAATTGTGCAAATTCAACGTTATGCCAGACCTCCTGTTGAGCACAATTGGACTTACAGTGCTGACTCGAGGTTATTTGATGTAACTGGGCATCACTCAGGTGTTCAGCTCAGCCACCCACGGGGTCACAGTGCATGCACTGAGGACACACTGGAACACAATGGAGCTTAACTTCTGCTAAATTGATCCCCTTAACGCAACAATCGGTAAACTGACAAGCAGTGGGCCCTTCTTCACCCAAACCAAGATACATGTATAATGGTATATTAGGTAAGTATAGATCAAAGACAGTGTCTAAGAAAAGTCTCTTCTTGTAAATTAATATGGTCAGCTGCTTTCTTAGGAATGACTTTTCTTTGGTTAGATATAACTGACTTCTCTTTGCTGTCCTGATTCAGGAAATAACATAAACACATCCTTATTTTAATTACATACTCAAACATATGTTTCACCTAAAGCATGTGCTTAAGCCTATCAGTTTTTTAGTAAGCACTGAAACATCACCTGTACTGCAAAGCCAGTGAATAAAAAACAGTTGGCTTTCAGTGCCAGGGCACAACAAGGGCCATCTGCTCCCTGAGGGACAGTGACCCAGGGATGGCAGAGGATCCCTCGGCTGGCAGACCAATGGCCTCACCAGCCAGGACCCAGCCCCATGAGGACTGTGCAACATGAGCAGGACAGACACGCAGACTGGCCAGGTTCAACTGGGTGTCTAGATCACCAGTCAAGGTCACAGTGACGAGAACAGGCCAAAGCCAGACCAGGATGTCAGCCCTCAGGCAGGGTCAGGATGAGGCCTGATGAGGGAACCCCATGTTAGGCACAGCCCCAGCACGGCTAGGTAGGGCCATGGAGGTGGGGATGGGATGTCAACCCACAGGTCAGGCCCATCTCAGCAAGGCCTTTGACCAGACAGGGCAGGACTATGGGATCGCTGAGGCAGGGACTGAGGGTTCTGAGCTGACCTGACTTGGGACTCCTGGTCCCATGATCAGAGGTTGGGGAAGGCTCCACGTGAGGCTGCTCAGGGCCAGTATGGCCTGTTCATGTCCTCAAGGCTGTGGCATCAAGTTACACAACATAAGAAGCCCCTATCCTGTCATTTCACGATGAAAATTAAAGAAAACCCTAAAAGCTAGACAGGATTTTTTTAAAATATGAAGTAACGGTGGTGGTGTTGGTTTTTTGTTTTGTTTTTTTGTTGTTGTTGTTGTGTTTGGTTGTTTTTTTTTTAAATTAAAGACTTATAAATGTTTTGACATCTCTTTCTGATTTTCTCTGTTTGGAAAACAGCAATTACAGAGGTTTTTATAAACTTGTGCAAAATTACATGGAAAATTTGAAGGGACCTTCTTTATGATTACGGCTTTTGAGTGAGGGAAATTAGGAATTCCAATGATTTTGTATTAGCATATAACTTTATGGGTAAAATACATACACAACATCTAGTGATTTACAGCCTTAACCATTATATTTATACCTAAAGGTTGCCCAAGGATGCACATTATTAAGTACTTACTTCACTCCAGTGTACAGTTAGAACCTGAGCATTTTTCATACATCAGACACGTAAGCTAGTTTTTTACTTCAGCTTAAGAGTTTTGATTTTTTAAAAATTACATTGAAACAAAACTGAAACAGCTATCAGTAGATCTTTAAAATGACAGTATTCTCCTTTAAAAAATCCTGTCTTTTTTATTTCTTGACATTGTAGATCAAAAAGTTATGTCTAGATCTAGTATCTTTCAAGACTAAAAAGACCATTTTCACTAGGTGCCCTATTAGTGACTATTTTGCATTCTAACAAATCTGTGGCCACCTAGGATTTCACAGCTGTCACTCTTCAGCACTTCATGGTCACCTGGAACTTCATTAACAGCAACTGGAACGAGACCTTTGTGCTCTAAAATCACAAATATTTGTCACTGGATATAAAGAAACAATCTTATTACTATTGCAAGTATTGGAGCAAAAATAACAATTATGAATCTGAGGAGTTCTGTGTGCATTTTATCACGGCTAGTGAGTACCTACACTAGCTAGAGTCGTTATGGAATGAAGTAGAATTGTACATAGTAAGGATAATGTAACAGACAGAGTTTGAGATCTTAATATGCCATTGAAGAGGAGGATTTGTCTCACTTTTAGTAATCCTGAGGCCTACAAAAAGGATTTGAATGGATTTTATTAAACACATTTATATCTTCCAGCCCTAATTTATCAGGACATGTGATTTAAATCCTCTGATAAAGGGAATCAACCATGGCAAATAATCTTGATTTACCATTGTGTGGCTGGGGAGGACACCCCCACAAAATGACTGACAGTCATAAAACTTCAAATTATCAAATACAAATTCATTTTATAAATCAATTCTGGAATGCCTAGTCAGACCTCTGGCAAGCAGTTATTGATTTAAATTAAAGCAGAAAGGTTTACATGCAAATCAAAACTAAATTGGTTGGTTGTTCATAGATAAATTTCTATCTACTCATACAAATGCTAATCAGAAAGTGAGAAAAAAACAAAAGCATTAGAAAAAGACATAAGACATGTTATAGTTGCTTTCAATGTAACAAACACCTTGGAACTGATGAAAAATCTTGCCTTCTTTTATCACTTACTATGCATTTAAGCCGTATGAATTCCCACTTCTATGTAACTTAACAAAATTCTCAGAATGGAATGGTGCCCACTCCAAATTACTCTGTATATGAAACAGGCACAAAAAGGCAAAATTCACTAGAGAGGAATAGAGGAGGTGCTAGATTTTTGATGGATGTTGTAAGTTCACATGAAAAAAACCCAAAACTAGACTCTCTGTACCTAGACATGAATTCATATTTCATATATATAGAAGTAAGAGAATAAAACAGGAAGCCATTTGATTTGTCAGAACTGTTGTCTAGCTCCTATTCAATTTATTTAAGGAAGAATAAAACTTATTCATTTATTTTTCTTGAATAGCTCTGCCTGTTCTTATCCTGACCCCTCCTGTTTATTTCCCATGCAATACACATTGTACAACTTGACCTAGTAGCAGTGTATCTAAACCGAGAGTCTAAAAGAATGCTGTCCCATTCACTAACCCACCTCGTAGATGACAAATAGATCTTAAATCTTTTTCTTTAAATTATTTTCTAAGAATGTTGTTGTCCCAAAAGGGAGATTTTCCACTTCTGCGTACAGCTCAAAATTGGAAAAGCTTGTTGTGGTTTCTTTTGCTGCTGAACTGACAGTCCTGAACAACGCATCCTCTGTACAAAACCCCAAATCACTACAAGCTTTTCTCATAAGTAGCAGCTTATGAAGTGCCATCATCTAAAACTACTAACTCTGCAGAGTTTTGTTGTTTAGCCCAGCAGGCAGCTAAACACCACACAGCTGTCCACTCACTAGCCCAGCAGTGAGATGGGGAGAGAATTGGGAAGAAAAGGTAAAACTCATGGATTAAGATAAAGACAGTTTAATGGGATAGAAAATGAAATAATAATAATAATAATAGAATTCACAAAACAAGCGAGTGATGCACAATGCAATTGCTCACCACCTGCTGACTGATGCCCAGCCTGTCCCCAAGCACCAGCACCCTGGCCAGCTTCGCCTCGATTAATATATTAAACATGACATCAGATGGTATGGAATATCCCTTTGGTCAGTTTGCGTCAGCTGTCCTAGCCATGTTCCCTCGCAAATTTGTGCAGCCTCAGCCTGCTCACTGCTGGGGTGGCGTGAGAAGCAGAAGAGGCCTTGACTCTGTGTAAGCACTGCTTGTCAGTAACTAAACATCAGCATGTTATCAACATTATTCCCATCTTGAATCCAAAACACAGCAGTATACCAGTTACTAGGAAGAAAATTATCTCTTCCCCAGCCAAAAACATAACACAGGGTATATAATTAGTTAATTTTATAAGATATTTCCATCCCCAGTCTTTTGCTTTACAATGCTAAAATCGATAACAATCAGTTTAACTTACCCTAGTGTGGTCTCAAAATGTCAAACATTATTTCCTTAGATACTGGTTTCAAAACTATCAAATCCTGCCCTAAAGCAACCATATGGGGGCATCTTTCTGATTCTTTCTGATCTGAGCAAAATTAAATTGATGATAAAAGTGAAACTTGCCTCACGGTCCTGACCGCAGATATAAAGGAACAGGATTAATTTTATTGATTTTTTTTATTTCTGGAGTATGTCAGATTTTCACACAAGTGTGATAAATTAATGTTGTATCTAATCACATATATGCCCACTCAACCTAAAATTTCCCATCATTGTGTAGAATAAGTTAAAGGAAATTCTGTCTTTTTTTTCTATTTTCCTACTGTTTATATCACTAATTGATAACATATGTAAGGCTCTCCTCTCCTAGAGGAGATACTAAAAAGCAGTTAGCCAGTTTTATCAAACATTAATTTTAATGCAACACCTTAGCACTGACCTCATATGCTGTTGCATTAATTACATCAATAAGCAGCACATCTCAGAGTCAAGCATTTTATACTTTGAGAAATTTTATGTTGAAGAACACTGCCTTTGGTAAATGTTTTGGGGTTTGTTTATTTCTTTTCTGGATAAAAAGCTATCATCTGTTCTTTAGTCTGTATGCTGATACTCTAAAAATCAGCATTTTTTAGAAAGTCCGTGAAAAAATAGGTCCCACGATATGTCTTCTTTCTTGCAACAAAAAACACCAAGAAGTAGAGAATCTGATGATAAATTAACAATATAACATCTGTATCTATCCATTTATTTAAAAAAATAATAAAACCTCCATTTATTTAAAACAAATAATAAACCCTCAAAGATTTCTCCAGATAGTTACAGTGGTTTGTATTTTGTCACATAGCTTATTTTTTACAATATAAAGATTTGAGATTGTTCTGTACTACATTTTTAACACACCCATCATTGTAGAGCCTTAATTAGATCCTCCTTCTCATTTTTTGTCACACTGGAAGGTATTAAATACAGATTCATTTCCCACTGAGTTCTATTTTGGCTATAGATTTCAATTTAGCCAAATCATACTGTCTATGAACGTATAAAATTATTGTGCCACAACACAAGACTATAGATGAGAGGGCTTTTTAAAAGCCTTTTCAAACTAAAGCATTATCCAGACAAGAAAAATGGGTGTATTTGTACTTATAGACTAGGAGATGCATGAAAGAATCATAATACAACATAATTATACCTTTGTCTGTAGCAGCTTTGCAAATGCATTTCATTCCTGATTGTTGTTGCCCTCTGTTATTCTGCACCATGGTTTCTAGGCAGCTGTGTACCTTGATGCTAACTTACTGAATTTACCTTCAAAGCAAAAAGTACCATTCACACTGAACTCTGCACAACAAAGGATAGTAGTAGGAAAGGTCACAAAATTCATTTTCTCTAATGACCTAAGTATGTATCCAAGTATGAAAGACTTGCATTTGATTTGTTCCTCGGGTACTTTTAGTTGCTTTTTTCTTCCACCAAGTGGGCCAAATAATCATGTCTCTAGCCATTCATTCTGACAGGTCGTTAATAAATGTGTACAGATGAAAAAACAAACGACAGATAAGAGATTTAAGAAAAGACTTTTTGAAGGAATACTATCGTTTTATAGTCTTTGAAAAGCATCTGACAGCAATCCATAATCCATGGAAAGCCTTACTAGTAGTGGTATAAATACAGCAAATTGGTCCTAAAAATATGACTGGAAATTAAAAACTGTCAACTTATGAGGGCTGACCTTTAGCCAGTAGATTTAGTCCTGGTGGTTAAGCATAGTTAATTATAGATCTTCAGAAGGAACTGAGTAAAAATGATTCACACATTTCTTCACAGAAGTATGTAAATATATTTGTAACTACAATGACACATCAATAAACTTGAGAGCTTTGATTCTTCAGAAAAGAAATAATAAAAAAGTCTCTTAAGAAGCATTCCTTCGTATAGAACAGATCATATTTTAGTGGGACTATGACGTGTGGAACAGGAGATACTACAATACAGAAGCTGAGTCTCAGTTCTTGTTCTTGAATGACAAAGTTCTGAATAGCTGTCTCTCTGAATAGCCTTACTTTGTATCTGCTTCCCCTTATGTTAGGCTATAAATCAAAATCTGATACATGCAAGAATCTCCCATCTTCTCTCCCCCCGAGATTCAGCATTCTTCTTGTTCTATCAGAAAGTCTTTTTTTTTTTTTTTATTATAGAATCACAACATCAGTGATAGTCAGCCTACTGGACAGTAAAACCTCTAAGAATTTGCATAAGGTTTTATTGTCACGCTATGAAAGATGCTGTGTATTGCCTGAGAAGCTAGAGAAGGTAAAACTATTTAACTCATTTTGCTTACAATACAGAAGGTGAAAGAAGACAGGCTGTATTCAAAAGCAATCAGTCAGTCTTCCTATTGTCACCTTGACCCTTCAGTCCAGAGTTTTTACTAAGTCCTGCAAACTGGTTCAGCTTCGCATTGCTGTCAGCAGTCAGCTTCTTAAAGGGAAGCTGGAAAATTGAAGAAGCACATTTTTAAAAAATTGGAACTGCTTATTCCTATAACCTGTAATTCACCAGCTTCCAGTCTCTGTTTCCACACACGCAGATGCACCCTGCAGGCAATGGGCAGGCAGTCATTGTCGGTTGGTGATAGATTGTGATTTGGAAGCATATTGTTTGCCATCCTTTAAGTTTAAGTCCCTAATAACAACAGCTTTTAATTCCTGGCTTATTGCAAGTGACAGTGTGCTGTATTGGTCATTGGGTTTAGACCCCTTAGCACCGCTGCGAGATTTGCTGAGTGAGTTGGGGTTTTATTCTGCTTACTAGGTGTCTCTCAAGTCATCAGCCAGATACTTCCTGGCACTGTTCCCTCAACAGGGCTAATGAATCATGACAGTTCATCTCAAATTGCCCAGCTCAAACATTTAAATGTCCACCACAATCTACCAATGAACTCGTCTGACTGCCATTTGGGATCAGTGGGAGAAACTTATTAATACACATAAGATTTGGCAGCATGTCAGGCTTAATCTATAACAACAGCTGAGATAATACACTTGTGCCTTCCCTTCCCCTATTCTGTGGTGAGAGAAGAGAGCACCAGCAGTGTAATATCACCAGGGAGTGCAGTAGTGCCATTCGGCTTTGCAGCATCTCATTCTGTATTCATCCACTCCCTTCTGTGGTATTCAGAAGAGCACTCACTTCTTTCACCAGAGCACTTCTAAGCTTTGCAAGAAGTGAAATCAACTTTTCAAAAAGTATCCTTCAGATGTATGTAGTAAATCTCTAGCATTCCGACTGATAAACACAGCATTCGTCTGATTCTCTCTTCTTTATGAGAAGCATGATAGGAAAACATGAGCTAATAACAACTCTTTAGCTCCATTTGCTAATACTTTTTTTTTTTTTTCAATCAGAGAATCTAAGTATTGCCAACACAAAGTAGCTGAAGGACAAAACGAAATGTCCTAGTATGTAGCTATAGGTGGCTACATTTTTTCCCCAAAAAGCCTCCAGAAGCAATTGGGAAAAAGACGTTTTCATGTTGGAAGAGCATTACTGTGTCCTTGGTGCTGTGTATAGATATATATGCTACACTATAAACTATTACTGATAATCGAAGACACATGCTTTATTTCCAATCCAAATGAAAAAATGTCTTCTCAGAAGCAGCTACTGTGACCAAACGAAATTCACTTTTTTTTCCTTATGGTAGGGATAATATCCAGTAGAGAGAAACTTTTTGATAACAGAAATGTCTCTGGAGACACATAATAGGAACGAAGGCATGTTACAGCTCATTTAGTTATAGCAGTTCTGTGTTAAACTGCGGATGAACAAAAATAGAATATAATTCTTTGAAAAAGGCAGCAGGGAAAGGATTTGGAAATCTATCCCAATAGAATTGCTCTTTGAGTGAATATTTTATGGCTCAGTATTAAAATAATTATCCACATTATTGATCCTGCTTACGCTGTATGGGCATCCAAACAGCACCAAATAATGTTCTTAGTCTTCTCCAGAAGAATTACACTTGATGTAGGTTTCTTTAACATGTTATTGACAGAATGGTTATGAAGAAGATTTCTTCCATCAACTTCCAATTCATTTTCCCTTATATCAGCAAAACCACAAAAGCTGAAAAAATGTTGTCAAAATGAGAAAAAGATCGTGTAAATTTATTTGCCATTATCAGCCCCGTTCTTTCAGTCATTCCTTCAACAAACTGTCACAAGTTTTATATTCATATGTAGAAGGGAAAGTGCCTTAGTGTGCAGTGATAGTGTGCTTTTGAAATAAAACCTGAACTTAGCCCAGTATATCTTGTATTTGTTCATTTTGCAGAGAAATTCTGATATATATTAAATAGACTCTTTTGAGAGGGACTAACCAGAATCTCTGGTTTGAGTATGCACCAGACATTCTCTAGTCTTTCCCAGGGACAGCAGGGTCACAACCGAAGACTGGTCTTTCGGATAGTTTCAATCAGTTTGTGTGGTTGAACTGATTGAAACTACCCAAAAGACCCAGGTTCCAGTATAAATTGGGGAATTACCTGTTAGAGAGCAATGTAGGCGAAAGGGACCTGGGGGTCTTGGACAGCAGGATGACCATGAGCCAGCACTGTGCCCTTGGTGACAACCAATGATAGGACAAGGGGCAATGGGTACAAACTGGAACACAGGAGGTTCCACTTAGATATCTGAGAAGAAACTTCTTCACAGTGAAGGTAACAGAACACTGGAACAGGCTGCCCAGGGAGGCTGTGGAGTCTCCTCCTCTGGAGACATTAAAAACCCACCTGGGCACATTCCTGTGTAACCTCGTCTATGTTCCTGCTCTGGTGGGGGGATTGTACTAGATGATCTTTGGAGGTCCCTTCCAATCCCTAACATCCTGTGGTTCTGTGTGGTAAGGATGACTGACCCGGCAGAAAAGAATAGATCTGGTCCTAAGTAAAATTCCCAGACTGCTGGTGATGTTGATGTAGGGGCCTCAATACCACCTTTTTTTGTCTACTGGTTCACTGATACTGCCCCAGATTACTAGCTAGTACAGATCTCATCACTGAGAGTTACTTATTTGTAACTCGTAACAAAGCATAGCAAATAGGTGCTATCATCTCAGAAGGTGTTAGAAAAGCACTCATTTTCATCTACTGTTCCAGCTGCTCTTAAGGAAAGATATCTGCCTCTCACAGAAGAAGGGTAGCTCTATCAGGATGGCAATGGTAACAGTAATTAAAGAAATCCCAGACCAGATTTTTATTCACAACCATTTGAAAGGCTATTTCAAAACATAGGAAACTTCACTGCCTTCCTGAGCTTTCGAACTAATTTATATCCTTTTCCTTCACTTTTCCCTTCTCATTTCTCTTCGGTATCCCCAGATTGCATTATTTTCTCAAATGGCAGGACCATCCTGTCGGTTTCTTTTTGGTGGGTAAAACCTTCCTTTTTCCCCTTGACACAGGTGTGATCCTAAAGAACTCTCATTATAGTTGAACAGAAATATTAACTCAAATGACAACTGGAAATGCCCTGAAGAAATCATATTATAGAATCGCAGAGTAAAAAGTTGGAAGCTACCACAAGGATCATCTGGTCCAACTTTTCTTGGTACTTGCTAGCTGCTAGAGAGCAGTTCTTGGTAGACAAGTGATTTTCAGTTCTAGTGAAACTAATTTAGAGCAGTTTAGTCCTGGTGAAAAGTGCTGGATCTGTTTTCCTCTGTAATTAACTATTTCTTCATCTACTAAATTTAGAGCACAGCGATAAAATGATCCTAGACACTATACCAACGAGCTCATTTGCAGTACAGAGACCTTAAAGTCTGGAAGCACACCTTTAAATCCTTTTAAAGCCAACAGATTTTTTTTTAACAAAGAATTGGTGCACTTTCATCAGTTTGATCCCTAACTAAAGAAAACTAAGTAGCTATGCAATTTTATGGAAGACAGATTTTGTTCTCAATCACTATTGAGAACAATTGCAAGGAATATATGAAAAGTAATTAGTAGCTAAGTTTCCATGAAAGTAGCAGTCAGGCAAAGAAGATAGTTGTCTCAGCACAATCAAAACACAAAGAAACAAAGCAATAGAGATTACTGTGTGAGACTAAACTAAGCTAAAATCTATGGGAAGAAATGTCAAAGTTTATGTAACTCCAGGTATAAAGGAGAAATACATGAGAAGATACAAAGTGGGGATTCTCCTCAACAGATCAAATGACAAAAAATCAAAATCTATATATATCAACACTCAGGCAGAAAGCCGACCAGTTCAGCTACAAGATGGGTACAATGTGCAAGGTTTAGTGTATTAGCTATTAATGAACAAAATAGCTTACAAGAAGGAAAATCTTTATTAGGTAGGTATTCCACCCAAACTAACCACAGATGTCAAATACATACACATGTATGTACAAATCTGCATACATATATATCGTTCCAAATGAGAGTAATTATTTTTTTTCAGAATAGGATCCTATGGATTATTTGTCTCTTGCTCTTACAAATAAATCTGCATATTCTCAACTCTTGATTCTAACTAGGGTATTGTTTCAAAACCCTTCACATAGGTGGTAGCTCAATTTATGCTCAGATCTTGTCAGACACCAAATCATTTCTACAGATCCTTTAAAAATTTGGTAGTCCACTTCATGTAAAACCATTAGTTTGCCTTTTCTACTAAAGGTATTATGTCATATGAAGTTATCAGTGCTATTTTAAATGTCTGACGACTTCTCTATCCGCAGTTCCATGCCAAAAAAACTGTGGTACCTCTTGTCCTTTCTGGGTACTGTGCCCAGCGTTGATTCTGATTGTTCTTACTGCTACACAACTGTTGAGTTCACTCTGGGACTGCTCCTCTCTTTTCCAGGTCCATTGGTAAGCCCTTGTACAGCTCACTGCAGCTACAATTCCAGCATCACAATAGAACGGCTGCACCCACTGGTGAAAGTATGAGCCATAACTACTCACATATTCATACACAGAGAACAAATAGAGCCATGATTTTCAGATATGTCAATGATAAAAGGTTCCGTGGTGTCAGTCTGTTATGCATCAAGTTATAAAGAGAATAAGCTCATTCCAATACTAACTTAATTCTAGTACTTCTATACCTCACTCATACCGACTGGTTACTGTTCTGACAATCTTACCTCCCCAGGCGGGAAGAACTCTATTTCATATCTCAACAATAAAGTTCAAAAACATTTAATTCAATTCTCCACTGAAGCCAGTATCAGAGAAAAGCTTGAATAATGTATGTGCCTTTAATCCATGGCCCCACTGCTCCTTCGGTCTGTCTCTACCTTGCTTTTGTTTTCCTGTAGCATTTTGAATCAGAATGGATTATGCATAAGAGACCTTCAGGCAGTGCAAGTTTTTTGAGAATTTAAACAAAGTCCTCTAGATTAACTAGCCTTCTCACGGATTTGACAGATGGACCAGTTGGTAGATAAGGAATTGGCTGGATGGCTGCATTCGGAGTTGCGGTCAATGGCTCAATGTCCAAGTGGAGACCAGTGATGAGTGGTGTTCCTCAGGGGTCGGTATTGGGACTGTTGCTGTTTAACAGCTTTGTCAGTGACATGGACAGTGGGACTAAGTGCACCTCCAGTAAGTTTGCTGTCAAGATCAAGCTGTGTGGTGTTTTTGACACACTGTAGGGAATGGACGCCATCCAGAGGGAACATGACACACTTGAAAGGTAGGCCCATGCAAACCTCATGAAGTTCAACACGGCGAAGTGCAAGATCCTGCAAATAGATTGGGGCAATCCCAAACACAAATACAGTCAAGTGGAGAACGGACTGATAGCAGCCCTGAAGAAAAGGACGTGGGGGTGTTGGTGGATGAGAAGCTCAGCTTGAGCCAGCAATGTGCCCTTGCAGCCCAGAGAGTCAACTGTATACTGGGCTGCATCAAAAGAAGCTTGACCAGCAGGTAGAGAGAGGTGATTCTCCCTCTCTGCTCTTTTGAGACCCCACCCGGAGTACTGCGTTCAGCTCTGGGGCCCCCAGTGTAAGAAGGACATGTACCTGTTAGAGTGAGTTCAGAGGCTGAGAGAGTTGGCTTTGTTCAGCCTGGAGAAGAGAACGCTCCAGAGAGACCTTATAGCAGCCTCCAGTACCCAAAGGGGACCTTCAGGAAAGCTGGAGGGGTACTTTTTACAAGAGAGTCTAGTGATAGGCCAAGGGATAATGACTTTAAACTGAGAGAAGATAGATTCGGATAAGATATAAGGCAGAAATTCTTCACTGTGAGGGTGGTGAGGCACTGGAACAGGTTGTCCAGAGAAGCTGTGCATGCCCCATCCCTGGAAGTGTTCAAGGCCAGGCTGGATGGGGCTTTGAGCAACCTGGTTTAGTGGAAGACGTCCCTCCCATGACAGGGAGGTTGAAACTAGATGATCTTCATGGTTCCTTCCAACCCAAACCATTCTATGATTCCATGGTATGATTCTATGATTCTCCTGAGGTGGTAAATGTAATTTTTGATGTTGAAAAGGAGTTTTATGACCATGTTAATAATTCAGACACTTTCTGAGTTGCAATGGTAAACATATGATTTCCCTGACTTCATTAATACAACTAAGTGTTTACTAACACTACAGACCCTGCAGGAAAGGTTACGAAAGGAATTGCAGCTTTGCTGCATTCACATATACAAGACACACAGCTAATGTCTGTGAATATTAAAGCTTGTTACAGCTTCTTCAAGACCCTAAATGGGGAATATCCTTAACCAATAGAATACCTAAGAAATTCTCGACACTGCTACTCTGCTTGGAATGGAAAGCTGTCATGATAAAGCAATTTTAAAAGCAGAGGGAAGATGAATAATTCAGTAAAAAAGATCTCAGTAACTAAACAGACAATGGAAGAACTACTGGGTTTTTTTGCTGTTATCATTGGAGAGCAACAAAGAGAGGTCAGATCAGCCTTACACAAAATAATAAAGAGTTTTAGATAAATTAAAACGGGACCCGTTTTGACATATTGTCAGAGTACCACAGGGACAATACATTTTACAATGACAAAATATTTTTTTTGTAGAACAGTTATCCTGTGAAGATTTGGGCTACAAAAACTGTTGAAACAAAAAGTTATCAGGCCTAAAATATATATGAAGCAGATTTACATGGCAATTGTTAAACAGATGTTTATATTAGGACAACTTCACTTCATGTAAGTAAATGAAAAGTGTGTATGTGTGTGTGCGCAAATCTACATGCATATGTATAGTAGGATGAGGGAAAAGGAAGAGAATGGAATTAATGCGATACTCATCATGATTTTGACCACTGTGTTCTGTTCCTTTATCTAATTTCTAAAATATTCTGCTATCTGAAGCAGGAGGTTGTTTTGTTTAGGTGCTATATGTCTTTGGAATACAAAATACAATTTCTTAATGTAAAATTTCACAACAGACTTCTCTTACAGAAGAAATAGGATAGAAATATTTTCCATAGCTCTCCCTTGTGGCTTTACTTCTGATTCTGCCTCCTTTGACCTTTTCCAGACAGTTTGTTGTCCGTCTTCAGGAATGTATCTTTCCAATACACAGGGGTAAGATGGGCCTGCAGAAAGAGGATGCATTACTAATTCTAGAAGAGGTGAAAAACATTCTGGTGATATTACTGGTGCCAAAATCCTTTAACAAATGTAAGTGTTATTTTTACTTTTCCAAGGAATATTTAATAAGCATCAAATATTCATAGAGGATAGATAATATTTAAATGACATCTTTAAATGATTAAAAATGTGCAATTCTCTGATACTGATTCCTACATTAAGACCTACAATATATTTTCATTAGGCACAAACTGTCTCCAAGATGATATCAAGAAAGAAAATTCAGAACTCTCTGTGCTGTTTGTAAAGACATTCACATCCAAGCCTCTCTCTTCAGGATCAACGGTGAAAAAAAATAAACAATTAAAAAAAAATCAATAAAGTGGTAATGTAAAGGAGGTAAAGGTCCACTCCACTGATGTTTTAGCCCAGCCTATGTTCTATTTAGCAAGCCTTGATGTTACCCTCTTCCTCTGTAATTAAACAATGGGTATTCTCATTCTCATTCATCATTCCATTCCAACAGGCCACATACCATTTGGACTCAAGACCACGGGAGATACAGGAGATCTAATACAGACTGTGTTTTTATATAATAATTTATGATGTTAAGATAATACAACTCTAAGGTATCTTTGCAATAAAACATAATGCTGTAGGCTTCTTGTAGGAAAAGATCTCCAACAACAAACATATTAGCTTTTCTCTTCTTTTTAACTTCTCTCGTTGCTGTCAAATTAGTGCTTTGAGTGTCTCTGGAATGTTATTGTGTACACTGGGAAAGAACTACCATGTTTCCAAGTACACGAAGAGAAAAAATAAGAAGAAATCCCAATTGGGATAAAATTGTCTCTACTAAAATCATGGTTGAGAAATAAGAAGAAAACAATAAAATTATATTATTAAAATAATAAAGTAGAAAAAACAAAGCAGATTTATAAAACTCCAACTTCCTAAATACCCAATAAACATCTTCTCTCTATTCAAGCTAAAGTTTCTAACAAGTTTTCTGTAAGGTGCAGCTTTCTTTTTTTCTATTTCTTTCTTATAAATCTAAAATAAAGGAGGCACTGAGCTTCATGACAGCTAATTCTGACTTTGTCTTGCTTAACCAGTGCTCATTCAAACTATTCTAGCTCGTCTGTCATGTCTATGTGTTGCTAAAGTAAGGATAAAAATCTCTGATATTTTTAAACATTAATTTTCAGTGGGAGAACAGAATGACAGGTCTACTCAATAATGTTATGTTTCACTTGAGAGAGAAGTTCTGAATGAATTCAGACTAGGAGATTTAGTTTTACTAATTGTTGGAGCATAGGAAAGAGATAATCTGGCTATCTGAGAAGCGCTCACTTTCACTGCTCAATAAGCCACACTTCATAAAGCAATGAGGATTAAGGGACAGTTTCCAACAGTCTCCAAAATGCCATGCCATGCCATGTTGCTTTTGTTATTACTGGACATGCTGAGAAAACTTGTAAGACTGAGTCACAGAAGAGCATTTACTCAGGTATTGTTTTGTTTTCGTTTTTTGGGTTTTGTTTTTTTTGGTGTAGTATTTTTTTTTTTTTTTTTTTTTTTTTAGCTGTTTCTATCTCTATCTGTCAGGGACATAGAAGGGGACAACCACAAAGCAAGGTCAGAGACCTTGCCCAAGAATATTCCATCTTTCTTTTAACATTGTAGGAAAGAAGAGTCCTGAAAGCACATTGATAACTACTTGTTTTCTAAGACAGTGTGAGAGTGGAAACAGAAGAACAGATGGGAAAATTCTCCAGAGTACTCTCTAAGTGTATATCCTAATAACAAGTTTTATTTTACCAAACACAAGCAAGTAATTGTAAAACACTTCTCTTTTCACCTGCTTCTAGTAACTTATCTGACATGATATAGAGATTGCAATCATTTTGGAAAAGCAACGGTGGTTTTTTCCTCCCCTGGGGAACAGAAGTGTGAGAGGGGAGAAGGGAAAGATGAGGTACGAAAAAGAAAGAAAAAATATTATGGTTTCAGGAGACCAGAATAAGGAGCTTCCTGTTGGGGCACGCTGTACAATTACATTAGTAACAGATGCTCTATGATACTAAAAAAACTGTAGAACCACATTAAAAAGAAAAAAAAAAAAAAGTCATGAAATTATTCTTTAGTTTCTCTACTTGTCCATGGTTGTTCTTCCGTATTTCCAATCTCTTCCTATTA
This sequence comes from Pampusana beccarii, assembly GCA_013399365.1. Classification (NCBI taxonomy): domain Eukaryota; kingdom Metazoa; phylum Chordata; class Aves; order Columbiformes; family Columbidae; genus Pampusana; species Pampusana beccarii. The sequence continues at coordinate 53,146 of VWYH01009695.1, forward strand.
GGGTATATACTTCAGGAACTTAGAGAGCAATAGTTACAGAGAGATTTACCTTAATATCAGGAAGGTTATGGAATAACAAATGTTACAATTCCACCAAACTATCTGCAATACCCTGCATTTATAGAGGCATCTGAACATGTAGAAGTGAGGCAGATGATATTTTCAAACCTTGTACACAATTCCTTTTTATTAAAGAGGTCCTGGTCTACCCTCTTGCATTCCGGACCACAGGAAAAGCTTGGCAAGGGAAGCACAGGCCTGTGGTTGCCATGCTAAGTCAAACATCATCAAGGAGTCTGCTGCTGTGAGGACTTCAGTCAGAACAATCAATCAGACATACAATCGTACACGACTAAGACAGAAGTTTCCTGTCCACAGTCTTTCCTTCATGTACATGTATTTCCCTGCTATAATTCTTAATTCAGATGTAAACACACAACATCAGCCTTCTGCCAAGCACAAGCTGCTAAGTGATGAAGCTTAGTGAAAAGGTTGAGTGAATGCTGAGATATCTAAGCTTCCCCTACCGCGAAAGAAGTTTCTGATATTAGAGGTCAGCTGTTAACCAGCTTTAATGATCGCATGTTTATTTTGGGATGCCCTAGGCAATTATAGAGTGCATTGACCTTCTTAGCATACATTGTGAGTCTTGCTGTGTGATAAGGCAGTTGTGAGACTTTGATTATACGGACTTAGAGTTTCAGCCTCACAAAAACAATAAAATGACAAATTTTGTGTTTTTCTTTAATATCCATGAAGTACCTTTGAGCCAATGATTTACTTACAAAATTTCCAGGAGGTTTATAAATACCCACAGTGGTCTACCCAGAACAGCACAGTGTTGTACACTAAGAGGTTTATAATGCAAAGTAAGGAAAATGTAAGAGCAAATGCATTTCTAGATAGGGAAACTGTTGAATATTTAGAACCAAAGACAGAATACATATAATCAAGGGAGAAAGAATGTCAAAATTCTCAATCATCACCATTCTGTAATACAAATATCACCTAATAAAAAATTATGCTAATCAGACTGGTCCGTGCAGTAGGATGGAAAGGTCTACACATTTGGGATAATCATCAAAAGTACTGTTCCTCTAGTGTCAGGAGCAGGGATTATTAAACTGTTATTAACCTCCTATAGAGGTGGCTGGAGAACTACCAGTTAATAGAGAATATTTTCTCATCACCAGATGTGAAATTAGTGTTCTGTAGACTACACGAATTAGAGCAAGAACCATAGCTTGCTTGAACAAGCATTCAACACCTGAGTTAGGCAGCTCCCTCATCATGTGGCTGTTTTTCTCCCGCATTGTTTTGCACTATATGATAGACTTCTAGGAGTATAAATCCATCCCAGAGACTCTCCAAGGGCAGAAAATCTCCTGGGAAAATAATAAATGGAAGTATTGGCTGCTCATATTGTCCCGTTCACATGGATACTAGAGTCTGCTGGCACAGACAAAAAAATTAAACAAGCCTGAGATGTTAAAATACTTTACAGATACTTTCCCTCTTACCTAAGCCGTGAGAGTTATAGCCACAGATAAGAGTTAAAAAAGCAATACTCACCTCTATCAGTTTGTACACTTTTTTTTGGAGATTATCTATGGCAGGGCTGCTATTTTAGCTTGGATTCTTTAAAGATTATATTTGATTACCCTTGGGATACGACATTTTCTATTTCAAAAGATTCCTAGATTCTGCTGCAGCAATCTTATCTCTAAATTGTTCTATTTAGCTCAAACATTGGAAATTGGGCAAATTCATTATTGCTACACAGTGCTGAAATGCAGGTGAAAAAGGAGGCTTTTGCTATTTTACTGGTGTTACACATACTTTTGACCCATTTCTCTCATTCAATGACCTCACCTCATAAATGATCACAGAAAAAAATGTTACCTAAAATGACTGCATAACTTCTGAGTATTATGGAGACATGGAATAATTCTTCCGGGTATACCCAAGGGTCTAATCAAATCACTTGAAGAGCTCCCTCAGTCATAATGTGAAGGCCAGTGGTGATACTCTGCATCTATAGGTCTAGTCTGCTAGCCTCTGCTCATCTGTTTTGTATTTCACTTCATATTGGAATTACTGTCAAGCTGCTAAAGCCAGAATCATCTGATGTGACACCGGAGGATGTGTATGCCTCTGACATGGCCATTATAAACTGTTACGATATAATACAGATCCTAAAAGATCTCAACACCTTCAGCAGCACAGTTTAGAGTGAAAGCATTAATGTTCATCATCCAGCCTATTAGTGTCAAACTCTGCCTCTAGCTATGCAAGTATCACGACAGTTCAGTAGCATTTACATCAGGCAATTTTTTGAGGTCTTTGTGTGTATCCTCAAGCAATGCAGAATATAAAGGAAGGCTGACGATGCTAGGGGGTGTCTGTATGTGCTTATACAATATGAAACAAATAAATGAGATCAGGTACACATACTGGTATCTTCTTGAAGAAAACCCTCTTTTTAAAGAAACTTCCTAAAAATAAGGGATATACATCAGGTTTTAGTGCAGACACTAGCTAGTCCTGGGTTGCAGGACTAGCTGCTCTGCTCCTCTTGAATGTCTTAGCTCTTCAACACTTGTTGCTTTCATTGATTAATTTTCATTGATGCTGCACAAAGACTAAAAAAAAAGTATATTCTTCACATAGCTTACAAATTAAGTAAGATACTAGGTATCATTACAAAATTGTCATCACCTACTGAGCAGAAGCCCAAGGAGTAGGGAGACTCTTCCTTCACTTTCATGTATCTGTTTCTCTCCCTGATTCTCCTACTCTCAGTAAACTGAGATCCAGTGATGGAGAGAAATACTTAATTTCAGAGATGTAGTAAAATGATTTGGCAAGAGTCCTAACTTAACTGCTAAATGTCCTTCTCTGCTCTTCATGAAGTATTTATCATTTAAAACAAATAGTTGTTACATGTCATTGCCTTTGGATTTGACAACGAGTGGGAAGCTAAATGACCACTACTGTCAGAGGCAAAAAAGCTGTTCCTCTGAATAGCAGAAGTGGTCCCAAAAATATGTAGTTGCCTGCCTGAGAAGAAACATTTAAATATCCAACAGGAATTAGTGTATCCTTTAAGTAATTGGAATAGTTTGATTTCTTGTGCTGCAGAAAAGCCATCTTGTCCTTACTGCTATCTGCCACGTACATATGAAGACAATGAGAAAATCAAATTGTAATTGATATAAATACTATCCTTTTATCCTGATTTCTAGTTGCATATCAGATATATGATAGAAACACATCTGCAAATGTTCTTCTGTTCCAGCTTTGTTCACTTCTTGAAACAGACAGCTACTTACCAGGGAAAACCTTTTGAGAGATTTGGTGGCTGCTGAGATAGAGGTTCATACCCATATATTAATCTTGACATGTGAATTTGAGTTTGACGTTTCACTGGAAAATATAAAAAACCTCTTCCTTTGGCTCCATTGTAAATGTCATTTTTTTTCACAGGTCATGCTGTTGATCTTGAATAAAGTATGCTCTTTGTGTTCATGTCTGAGTCATGTAATGAAGTGACTTGCATACTGTGCGGGGCAAGGTCACAGGGATATTTAGTTGATAAATGCTCTGTTTTGATACTTTGGGTTCTTAACTCTGGTGATTTGTCTCTAATCCACTTTTGAATCTGGGCTGCTGGGGAAAAATGCAGCTGTTTGTGTTCTAGGAAGGTCAGACGAGTGGATTAGGATGAGAAAAAACATCAGTAATCTGTTGATTTTACCATTTCCCCATTCATCATGCAATAGGGAAAACATTACAAATAATCTTTTAACGAGACTGAAAATGTAAGTAGCCGAGATGAAACGCTTTCTCAGAGTGTTATCAAATACACTTTTTTTCTTTTTTTTGTTTTTTTTTCTTTTCCAGGAGGTCTTTAATGATTACATTTGGTGCAAGTTTGCATTCAGTGGATCAAGTCCTGCATATTTGAACAAATGCATTAGTTAAGAAATCTTTATAGCCAAATTCCTGACTGACAATTTTCTACTCTCTTCATTTTAAAACACTTTGGCACCATAGTTCTTCGTCTGCTTCTGTGTGCTGGCAATTACTCTGATTAAAAACCCATTTGAGGGCTTCTAAGGTGACAGCTCAAAGCTTTAATGCTCCCTGTGGTTTATGAGGGAGAATGCACACTGTTCTCAAAACACATAAGCAGTTATTTAATAATGTGGCCAGCCCAAGTATCAAAATATAAGAATACAAAAGAAGGAACTTACTTGCGCTCTCCAAATATTTGTGACAAAAAGAGAATGTCTGAAGTCAGTAAAGAAAATTCACAGTTATCACTTTCATAGCAGCAAAGTGAAGAGTAAAAACAAAAAACTAGATACACACATTCTCTGAAGTTCCTGTATTCTTTTTATCCTTGCCACCTGAATGATATTAAAACATAGAATTACAAGAAACATCAGATTATATTTAAGTTGTTCAAATTCTGGCACACTTAGACCTGCAGGAGCCACTTCTGTAGAATAAACCAAGGTTTGCTATAATTTTATCATAGATTTATAGTCATCTCAAGGCTGTCTGGAAGGCAGAATTCCAATAGAGTACATATGATGAAAATATTCCCTCCCATCTCTGCCATCTCTAGACCCAGTCTCATTCTTGTCTCCCAGTATGCCCTGCTCTGAGGTGCTTGAATTCTCCTGTAGTAAGGAAACTCCTAACACCCTTGTTTGCCCCTTCAGTTTCTGGTGGCCCAAAGGTAACATATGCTGCTAAAACGATAAAAGGAAAATATTTCTAATTGCTTAGCTGCTGAGAATATGCTAAGGTTATCTATTTATACTGGTTGTTGAAATGAAGACGGGAAAATTGAAAGAAAGTGACAACTAAGTAGTTTATCTGAAGTGGAATGAAGTGCATCCTGGGAGACTTACTTTTTTCTGATGTGTTTCCAACAGTTGAATCGCCCTCTTTTGTGTTTTTTTCCAAGTTGATTATAGTATTTAGCAAACATCATTGTACTAATCAGGGAATAAACTGCATAAAAAAAAGATATGTTAAATTAAAGGAAGCAAAAAAATAAATTGCAGTGTTACAGTACCATAAGAATATCATGGAGTACTGAAAAGCTAAGAAAGACAACAATGCATCAACCAGATTTTCTTCCTTACCTTTCTTTCCTGACTATATTTCCAGAACAAGAGATTGAAATATCTATCCAAATGGAGTACACTGGTCACCTTTGAGAAGACTCTTTTCCATTAGAAAGCCAACCCAAATTTGCAAGCAGTAGAGATCAGTCATTAAGATATGAATAAATAATGGTTTTATCGCTAAAATTGTACAGATTCTTATTTTCCTGTAATAACTGCTTATCTTAGTGTCGTTCAGAGAAAACAGAACAAATGGCATCTTTAAATTTCTCTGCCTGTTTTGTCCACAGATACTTAATATTTACTGTTATTTTTTGTTCTACTGTTTCCTTTTCGTTGTTTTCCTTCTTTGGTCTACCTGTCATGATAACCTCTTTTGTGACATGAGACTAAGGCTTTCATTAACTGCAAAAAAAGAGCAATCCAAAATATCCTAAATGCACTTGGATACACATTTTTTTACTGTTTTTTAATCAGGACTGTTGAAGAACTCTTTCTATTGTTGCTCAAACTCTTCCTAAAATAAATTTTTAAAGTCAAAACGCATTACTATGTCAAAACATGAGTCTGAGAAGCATCTATGATAAAAGTAAAGATTTCAAGTGTTCCATTCATATACTAATTCCTGGTTTTACAAATATTCTGATCATTTTTCACACCACACCTCTGATCTGCTGATATTGGGGCCTAGTCTTGAATACTGACTAAGCGGTTAGCTTTTCTCTCATGTGCAATGTTGTTTTGTCTAAATTGCTTACATATCTATAATGATTTATAGGTATGTGATTGGCACACTTAGAATGCAGCACTGGCAATAGTGGGTTATGGATAGCAGTCGGCATGAAAGCTGAAACAAATCCTTTATAAAATGAGGCTCCTGTATTTCCTTGTTAGCCTGAATTAAATGTTATTAACCATCAGGTTTATTTAAGTCAAGTTCACCACAACTTTTTGGGCCCGGCCATCTAGCCAGTTCTTTACTCATTGAAGAGTATGCCTGTCCAGGCCATGAGCTGCCAGTTTCTCCAGGAAAATGCTGTGGGATATGGTGTCAAAGCCTTTACTGAAGTCTAAGTACGCAACATCCACAGCCTATGCCTCATTCGCTAAACAGCTCACCTTGTCATAGAAGTAGATCAGGTTGGTCAAGCAGGACCTGCCGTTCATAAAACCATGCTGACTGGGCCCGATCACCTGTTTGTCTTGCATGTGCTGCGTGATGTCACTCAGGTGATTTGTTCCGTGACCTTCCCTGGCACTGAGGTCAGACTGACTGGCCTGTAATTTTCCAGATCCTTCTTCGGACCCTTCTTGTAGATAGGCATCACATTCACCAAGTTCCAGTCAACTACACACAACTCTTTGGGCCTGGCAATCCAGCCAGTTCTTAACCCAGCAAAGGGTACTTCCATCCAAGCCTTGAGCAGCCAGTTTCTCCGTGCTGCGGGAAACAGTGTCAAAGGCTTTACTAAGGTCTAGGTCGAAAACAGCTACAGCCTTTCCTCATCCACAAAACGAGTCACCTTGTCATAGAAGGACATTCGTGTTAGTCTAGCAGGACTAGTTACCTATGCTGACTGGGCCTGATCACCTGGTGGTCTTCTATGTGCTGCGTGATGGCATTCAAGATGACCTACTTCATAATCTTCCCTGACACCAAGGTCAAACTGAAAGGTGTGTTGGTCCCCGGATCCTCCTTCTGGCCCTTCTTTGTAGACGGGCATCATATTTGCTAACCTCCCGTCAACTGGGACCTGCTTGATTAGCCAGAACTGCTGATAAATAATTGAAAGTGACTTAGTGATCACCTCTGCCAGCTCCCTCAGCACCCTTGTATGGATCCCATCTGGCCCCATAGACTTGTGGGGATCCAAGTGGCATAGCAGGTCGCTAACCATTTCCCCTTGGATTATTTGGGCTTCATTCTGCTCCCCACCTTTGTCTTCTGGCTCAGGGGGCTGGGTACCTGGAGCACAACTGGTCTTACTATTAAAGACTAAGGCAAAGAAGGCATTTAGTACCTAAGCCTTTCCCTCGTCTTCTGTCACTATGTTTCCCCCCATACCCATCAGAGGGTGGAGATTCTCCTTAGTCTTCCATTTGTTGCTGATGTATTTGTAGACACATTTTTTTTTTTCCTCTTTTACAGCAGTAGCAAGGCTCAGCTATAGTTGGGCTTTGGCCCTACTAATTTTCTCCCTGCATAACTTCACGGTATCCTTGTAGTCATCTTGAGTAGCCTGCCCCTTCTTCCAAAGGTTATAAATTCTCCTTTTATTCCCAAGTTCCAGCCAAAGTGCTCTGTTCAGCCAGGCCAGTCTTCTTACCCACCGCCTCATCCTTCTGCACATGAGGACACACTGCTCCTGTGCCTCTAAGATTTCCTTCTTAAAGAGCAACCAGCCTTCCTAGACTTCTTTGCCTTTCAGGACTGTCTCTAAAGGGACTCTGCCAACCAGCCTCCTAATCAGGTCAAAGTCTGCCCTTCGGAAGTCCAAAGTAGCAGTTCTGCTGACCACATTTCTGACTTCTCCAGGAATAGAGAACTTGACCATTTCATGACTGGTGTGCCCAAGGCAACCTCCAACCGACATGTTACCCACAAGTACTTCTCTATTCACAAACAACGGATCCAGTGAGGCACCTTCCCTAGTTGGTTCACTGACCAGCTGTGTCAGGAAGTAGTCTTCCATATACTCCAAGAACCTCCTAGGCTGTTTCCTCTCTGCTGTGTTGTATTTCCAGGAGACATCTGGCAAGTTGAAGTCTCCCACATAAATCAGTCCTCAGCAATATAAACTTGTACTACCTTTACTACCTGCAGTCTTCTAAAAATTATTTGCTTCCTATGACTATCTATTCAAATATAAAATACAGAAGGTTTATTAGAATGCAATAAACATGTGTTAGCACAGAATTCTGTTGCATTCAAGTATAATGATCCATGTAAAGGGCATCTCCATGGAGCTCCATCAGGAAATTACTTGTGTGTAAAAGTCAGTTGTACCTTACTAAAAGTTGTCTAAATGCTGCAGAGCAATAGGAGAGAGAATTTTCCCTGCCAGTTCCACTGTGGTCATCTCCAAAATAACATTTAACAAATAATAGCCATAGAAGCTCACATTCAATAAGAAAGAAAAAAGGAACTATGCAAACTTCAAGTCAGCTTTGAACAAATTTTATTTCTGACCTTGAAAAAATGTTTCCATGGCAAAACTGAAGAAAATTTCATTCTTAGCTGCTAGTAAGAGAAAAAATGATATGATAGTTTTCATTTAGCATGCAATTATGCCCAAATAAATCTAATTTCAGAGACAATCTCTAGGTTTTTCTATATTTCTTGTTTCTCAGATTCTTTCTCAAATACACAGGCAAATATGTAAACGAAGTTCCTAAACAGTTTCCAGAAAAAACACAAGCACAAATAAAGACAGAAAAGACAGGGTAAAGGAATGGAAGGGATAATCTAGACAGAAGTGCCCTTAACCACATGACCTGACAGAGTTTAGGTCACCTTTTTAAAGATACTACTAAACCACATCATACACTTTCTGTCTTTGTGCTTTGTGTCTCTCAAAACCCCAACTATAAATGCCAGCATTAACCATGCTCCTAAAGGACAGGTAGGTTGGCAAAGGAATTGTCCCCTGAGAGGTTTTCCATTTGAGCAGCAGCTAGGAGTTATTGGGCTAGGCTCAGCCAATGGGCACTGGGTTAGAATTAGGAAAAGTTTGGGGAAGGGCACAAAGACTGGTGCCGCAGTTGCAGCAGGGGGGCAAGAAAGCTCTCCATGGAAAGTGTATTCTGAAAATTAAATAACAGATGAGAATTTGTTCCTCTGGGCCATGGGCCTGTCACAGTCCTGAAACTTTGGCTGATTCTGTCTCAAGGACCTACAGGTACGGAAAAAGGCCTTTTTAGCAACCTATGAGTTGCTATTGAAGTCAATTTACAACCTGCCTACAGCTGCAGCTCTATACTTTGTCTCTCACATGCCTAGATGTTGGTATAACATTTGGCTGAATGAAATCAAGGCCCCAAAGCCATGGCCCAGAGGAAAAGATTCTCCAGGTGTTACACGTTTGGCAGCCTGTTTCTCTTGTCAGCCCCGTATTTTTAACTAAGGGGTCACAAAAACATTTAGTCAGGAATTTAAGTTTTATTCTCCAGTCTCACTCAAATTTATTCCAGCTGTCCTGAATCTTTTGGAGTCCGTAGAAAACATGCAGTCTGAAAACTACATTTGAAATGCTATTTAATCTTATTTTTTTGAACTAAATATAAACCAGAAGTCTCTGAGATGTTAGATCTTCAGAGAATTTATTCTGATAAAAATCCAAACCAAAACAAAACAAAAACAACAGAGGCGCCTCCAAAAGTAATTCCCAAATGCAATTCCATCCACCTTACAACCCTCACCCTCCTTAACTCTTATGTTGTTCAATATAATTATACAACTTCCTTGAGGGACACTGGAAAAAACAGTCTGATCAAGGAGTTTTCTTCTCTCGTATCTTCTTCTCTCCTCGGGCAAAAGGTCTGGTTATGTTCCTTATCACAATGTGAGTATTATTTGTAGCATATGATGCCTCCTGTCAGTAGGTGACAAGAGTTAAAAAAACAAGTTAATGGAAGATTTGGTGTACAGAAGCATACACTAACATGCACATGTACAATCAGACAGTAACCACTAAAGTGGAAGACAATATAAAGCTTTAGTCAAGTCTGAAGTATGCAGCCAGTATCAGATGCACAGCTCAGCTAATTCTGCTGCAAGTAAGTTTTATTCAGGTTACGTGCATTCAATAAGCAAGTTTTTTTCTTCCCTACAGACCACACCCATTTTCACAAGCAACTTGGCAGATATCTAATAACAGATGAGGGTTTTTTTCCTTTAATCTCTTCATCCATACTATCTTATCTATCTGATATTTAGTCTTTGTATTGTCATACCACAGCAGTAATTGTTTGTGGTATGAGAAATTTTTGCCCCATTGATTTTCCATAGCACTGAAATGCCATATTATCTCAAGTTGAAGAAGCTAATAGGGTAATAATAGTAATAACAATCAGAATAATAATGGGGGAATTGTGCATCAAGTTGCACATAGGAGGTTGAAATGTTATCTTTGGGTTCTTGTGCTATTATAAACTTTGAGAGCAAAACAAAAATCGTTGTTAACATCAAAGACATAATATCAAATCATCTGCTTATTGACAAAATCAGCATACTTAAACACGTTAGTGCATTAAATAAGTAGAAACAAGCAAAATATTGTTTACTAACATTAGCTGAATCTTGTAATTCTCTGCATGGTATTTTTCTTCCAACGTTTCTATTCTTACTTGTTAGAGACAACTGCAGGTGCGTGGGTGGGTGGTGCAGTTTAACCCCAGCTAGCAACCAAAAGCACAATAGCTGCTCATTCACTCCTTACCCATACCCCCAAATAAGGGAAAGGGAAGGGAGAAACTTGTTGATTGAGATAAAAACAGTTTAATAAAATAACAAAATAGTACAAATATACTACTAATAATAGTATATATAAGAAGGAAAATAGAATATAAAGTAAAACATACTCAATACAGTTCTTCATGAACTCCATCTGTGCTGAACAGTCAGTCTCAGGAAGAGAGAGAGCACCCTGGTCCTGAAGAGCTGATCCTAGAGAGAAAGAGAAAAGGCCAAAAAGTCAGAAAGGCCCAGAATCCAACAACAAGATGGCAGAACAGCAGAAGGGTGAACTGGAAGAACTCCCAAACAAAACTCAACCAAAACGGAGCAGAACTGGAACAAGTCACCCCAGCTGGAAATCCTGACTCTCCTTAAATATGAAGCATGACACCAAAGGTGTGAATCGTTCTAATTGGTGAGCCTGGATGTCAGTCAAGGTCTGCCCAGCTGTGCCCCCCTACTGATCTGTTTCACACCCACAGGGACCAGGAAGTCCTTGGTCTCCCAGACAACAACTAAGATAACTGTAAGTTCTTATGTTCACTCTATTCCAACTCAAAAACACTGGAAAGTTACTTGAAGAAAAACATTGACTCTGTCCCAGGCTTTTTTCTTATTGTTCTCAAAATAAACCCAAACAACGATAATGCTAGCTGCTAAAAAGAAAAGTTTCTAACTGCATGAAGAAAATTAACTCTATTTCAGTCAAACCAGCACAGTGGGATAGAGGAAGAGTGTGTCTCAATATTTCACAAAAAAGAATATCCTGAATCAGACCATATATCTGCCATGGCTATGACTTGCCTTTGACAGTGTCTAAAATGAAAGATAAAAGCTTCCATATTCATTATACATCTATTAACAATGGAGTGCTTCTTTGGGACATAACTCTAGTTTTGTATTTATGGTTTAAAATACAAATTTTGCAATGAAAAAGCAATCTTGTTACTGGTTTATAAAGAATGTGCCCTTACTATCATGTTAACTCATAGTCAAGCTTGCGGAAAGTCTGTATTATCCAATTATTAACACTGCAATATTATCTTGAAAACTGGCTTAAATTTAGGAAATCCCAAATGTTGGTAAAGAACTGTCAAAATCCAAACCCGTGGAACCTGTTAGGCAAGCTCTATCCAGGAACCTCCATCCTGACTGGTGGGACAGTGGCCACATGCTGCCGTTCCTATAGTGAGGGCAGCATTTTGCAGAGCCAAATGTTCTAACATAAAATTTTTCTAACAGATGAATCAATGTGGACAGTCACAAGGATCAGTTGGAGAGCTAATATACCTGAGATCATCTGTTCAAAAATGCAAAACAGAAAACAGTCACACTATACTGTGAGTATGCCTAGTTTGCAGACACAAGGTCTACAAACTTCAGGTCAGGGTAACATTAATCAGACAGCATGCACAGGGTCAAAATTTCTACCGGCTATTTAAAAATTAGTTTCAGTATTTCTTCATTACATTACTAACTACTGTAGTGACTTGTGCCTATGCTTTTCTCAATTCCTTATTGAAGTTAATTTAAATAATTCTGTATGTGAATTAATCTAAATATCCAAGCCTAATATCATAAATATGGGGAAGTACTGGGACAAATCAAAGCATCATCTAATTATATGCCCTGTCCTCCGTGATGGTCAACAAAATGCTTATGGAGTTTCATTTCCTATATTATGCACACAGTATTAAAGAAGTGGTTAAAGCATGTTTTGTTCTCTATTTTTATTCTAATAATTTCTAAAATTTGTTTGTTTTTTCACAATTCCTAGTACTAAACTGATGCTTTTATATAGCTGTGAGTCATAACCCTGTAATCTCACTCATGAGCGGTAACGGCCAACTTTGAACCCATCATTTTACACAGCAAGATGAGTTTTATTTTTATTTGGTGTTACTTGGTATCTAGCTACACCAAACTCCATTTTCCATTTTGTTACCCACTGAGTTTTATAAAGTCTATCATTCTGTGAAGATGGTCCTCATCTATATTATTCTGGAAATCTGGTGTCACGAGCAAACTTAGTCGCCTTATTATTCATTTGCCTTTTACCAGGTCATTTACAAGTATGTGGAAAATACAGTTAAGTCCATTTAAAGAAGCATTCTTCGAACAAAACAGTCCACAGTATTCTGGAAAGAGCACAAAATTAGAGCAAGAAGAGAAGGAACACTTTGAATATTCTTCCAGAGTCCTGCAGTTTACCATTTGGGTAAACTCTTTTTTGCAACTAGAGGTGGACATTTTGTATTTGAATATTCCAGATGGATTTTTCTTCCATTAATTTGTTTGCTTTCCCAGTCCGTGTAAAAAACTTACAATCAACAGGCATCTTTAACAAGCCAAGGATCCAAACACTTTTCTACTTTGCAGAAAAGAAATTAAAAAAAAATAAATTGCTCAACTTTTGCCTTTCTGTCTGTGAGCAAAGAATATTGTTGTTGTTGTTGTTGGATTTGCCCTTGCCACTTCAAATCACACATTCAAATAATAAATCCTTTGTAGTTTTCCCTAGTGCAAATCCAAATTGTTTTTTGGAGAGTTAAACTGAACTACTATCTATGTTGTCTCATTCCAGTGGAAAGCATTTGTTTCAATACTCTGTGTTTCGATAGAAACTCCATTTCAAGAATGAGGAAAATAGTCCTTGTTATAGAATAATTTGACACCATATAGACATTCACTGATTGCAAGAAACTTTGCCAGTCTATATTCAACTCCAGTACATGTGTTAAGCAACATGAAAGAGCATGACACATAGGCATACATGTGGATACAACCACTGTAATAAGGAATTTCAGCTCAATACTAGATAAGCAGAGAAGTTCGGAAAAAGTATACTACCACCCAACATTTTTTCTCCAGCTTCTAGTGGCTTCAAGATTGATGAAAACATCATGCAAACAGCTGTAAATATTAGGGTAAATAGAAGGTAGAACTGATCGTACCCAACTTGAGAAACTGAAGAAAAATTAAACAACTCACATGAATTCACATGTTTTAACACTGTAGCTGAATTCTGCTTTCTGATTCTGTGCTCCAGTGATCCTGCTATGCTTTCTGTAATTATTATTTATTGCCACTGTGTCAGAAAAAAAAAAGTAAGAACATCAATAAATTTGTGAGCTTTGTTGGTTGATTATGTTTTACTATAAATAATAGCTTCTAAAGTAAAATAACTGTATGTGACTATCCTTAAATTTTCTACTGTAGACAGCAGAGAAAAAAAGGGCCTTAAGAACCCTTGAAATGTGCTCTTTTCTAAGAAGGCATCCTGCAGTATTCACTGAGTAAAAGGGAGATAGATGAGAAATAGTACTGAAATGGCCTCAACTGACTTTGGCGACAGGCACACTAATGGTTCTGAGAGTGGAGAGCAGGGCAGACTACTTAATCCTCAGTATCAGAAAGCAATTAAATCTGCTAATTACAAAATTATGTGTGCAAACACTCGAAGGCAAGCAAAAGCAGCAATGTTCAACCATTTTACAAAGAAATTCTTCCCTCTCTCTCTCCAGCTGTTCCTGGGTATACCCAGAATATAATATTTTCACACAGGAGCAACTTCAGCTAACATAATGTTACACTAAAGGACAATTATAGGCTTTAGTTTCTGCTTGGAGATATCAAATTTAGTGATTCCCAAGTGTCAGGCTGTGAGACTGGACACTATTTAACACAGTCATAGCCACTATAGTAAGGAAATATAGATCAGTTAATTTATCATAGGAGCTACCACTGTGGAATGGAGAGGTACAGCATATTCTAGAGTCTTGCTTTTCAAAGGTGCAGTGAGGGGTTGGAAGAGACAGAGAACTAGCTTAAAAAAATTCCTGGTCTAAGTGTTAAAATAAGCTGGTAAAATCTTGGGATATTGCAAGAGCATGGGACCCTATAGTGTTGGACTAAAAGTTTGTGGTTTTTCACCTTCAAAGAGGAGATGGTTTTTGCCTTTTTCTATACAAAGACGACTAAAGAAGAACAAAAAGACTCTTAGGAGTCTTTTCTGACATATTTCCCTGAGCTCTAAGAACCCAAAGGTTGCTGAATAAGGCAGGTTATTGTGAAAGTCCAATACACAAGAAAAAACACCTGGACTAACTAAATGAAAGTTAATCTGTAAGTTTTGCTAAATGTTCAATGTAACATCACTAGAGCAAACTCAGCAGCATTCTTTCCAAGTAGTGCTGTTACCTAACATATTTTTTATCCTCTATTACATTATACCAGCATGCTGCTGGAATGAGGTAGACAAAGGTCTGCCATAGAAACATTTGATGAGCACTTAATTAGTTTCTACTTTGCTCTGAAGCCTCCATGTAGTCAGTGACATTGCATAAAGGGCACAAAGAAATGCAACCGAGGAATAGCTCCCGCATGCGTGCCAGCCTGCCTTGTCTCCCAGATGCCCTTGCAGCCTATACCTTTTTGATTTAAAATGAAGTAAAACAACATTTCCTAATATTTACAAAATCCTTTCAATTTTTTGGCAACTAGAAGCAGTAATAAGTTTTTTAACAATTAAGGGTCGAAACAGTTTAAATAATCTTGCAAGTAAAGAATGCTGAACTACTGTAGTTTGACTACCACATTTAAATTAATCTCCTGAATTCCTTGTGTCTGTTAATTCAGCAAGTGTTGACAATTCAGAGTCTACTGGACTTTCTGAGTCATGATGTGCAGATGAGTGAAATGATGCCCTATGAAGCATAATTTTAAACGAAATTATTCATTATGTCTACTGAGAAATATCCTGTTTCAGCATTCGGTTTTTTAAATTCAAGATTTTTGGAACAGTGTTTTTCAACATTCTCTGTGTATTTACGGGATGAAGAAAAATACTCCAGTCAAGTATAATTTTTCACGACACTTAAACCTCTATTACTCACTGGGGTCCACCAAATCTGGGATCCAGGACACATCTGTTCTCCGCAGCATGTCTTTGTAGTGCAGTTGAAACATAGACCCTGAGTTTGAGGGAATATGTTGTGTTATCTCCAGTGTTTCAAAGGTATATAGATATGTATTAGACTTATGAGTATGTGTCATTAATCCTTTGTGACGAGACAGTAAATACTAGAACATATTTTATGGGAATTTGTGCTTTCTTTTCTTCCACCTGTCCCCCTTTGCTTCTTCCGTTTTTTTCAAAGTTTGTGGCAGGGGGAAGGAAAGAGTATGTTGACTGTAAAATGGATCTTCAGGGGATTTAAAGAGTCCTTGGTTCTTGTGATCATAAAGATTAAATGAAAAAATATAATTTCACGACAATGTTTCTTGATTTTTAATGTAACTGCTTGCTTGCTTCTCCAAAAGCATGGCTACCATCATCACTTCTAGGAGCACACATATGTGCAACAAATCATGCTTGTGAAGCTAATGGCATGCAATATGTGATAGAGTCATATGAAAAAGCAGTTGTGTTTCATTTTTACCTTGAAACTAGTTCTCCGCCAAGTGTAAGTTTGTATAGGACTTACTCTTTTAACATTCAATTCTTTAGCAACTTCTAACTGTTCAGTGGCACAACAAAGTAACTTCTTCCTCTCCTTCACATGCATGATGGAAGTTCCTAATGGATGGAAAGACCCAAGATTCATTCATATTACCTGTACTTAAAAGTGATGCAGCCTTATTGACTATTTCATAATCTTTGTAGTGTTAGGAAATTTGTGGCGATTTTGCTATTTCAAAGGGCGATACCTTATTACACAATCAAGCAACACATTAAAGAAGGCTAGGAAACTCTAATACAACAAAACCAAATTTTAATTTAACCTTTTAAATTTAACATGCTTTGAGGGTTTAATGGGTTTGTTTGAACTGGTAAGTTTATGATGGGAGATGACCAATTTGCAAGTGGGCCATCACAGAAAAGATCCATATAGAATATTTAAAAACTCTTAGCATTTTTTAAGTTCTTATATCAGTGATCTTTATTTTTAAGTTCTATTAAGACTTTAAAAATACATGCAGGTAATTTTGGGACTACCTTATTTGATCACTATTTTTCTAAATTTATACAATACAAAGCACATTTTGAACTTCTTGACTTCCTCAAGTTCTCACTTGCTAAATAACTGTTTCTACTAATTCGTACGAACTTCTGCTGTAACAAGATAATCACAGAATCACAGAATGTTAGGGATTGGAGGGGATCTTGAGAGATCATTCAGTCCAATCCCCC